>CM054805.1:31341549-31635535 GCA_028984105.1 Lavandula angustifolia | reverse complement strand
TTGTTCCCCCTAGTCTCAGTTTATGATGAATGATAAGTAATCACCTGGTGCATGGTTTCGTCTGGGTAGATATCAGATATGTATACATTAGCTAAGATCCAGTTAGATTCGCGTTATCTTTTGGATCTTGTTATTCTGTCCTAGTTGTTTCATTATATATAGCTTGCTTTATTGATTAATAATACACACTTTACTTTGGATCAACACAATCCTATTAAGAAAATAATACTAATAAATAACTGTTGATCTACACAATTTGAATTTAAAGTAGAGGATTAGTGGGCTATACCGAAAATGCTACATAATATAGCAAGGTAATTAAAACAAGTTATCGGCTCACACCTAATAAAGCGGGTGAGACGGCCATTTTAGACCTTCCTCATGAACAAATTTTTTGTTACTCGAACTACATTTCGAGCTGAGCCCTTAAATTTTATGTGTATTACTGTTTTCCAATGAGTAATATGATGGCATAATTTAGTCAAGTGATAGTAAGACTATTACTTAATATTATGGGCTTTATTTTAGGCACCACTGCAAGCTCCCCAAACTCATTCCTAGGGATATAAAATTGAGATGGACTAGTGTGCATCATGTTGCACATGCAATATGATTTAATTGTCCAATTTTGACCCATGTTTGACCTGTTGACTCGCTTTGACTCATGTGTTGACCAGTTTTTTCTTTTTTTTTTCGTTTTTTTTTTGCTTTTTTTTCTTTTTTCTTTTTTCGTTTTTTTAATTTTTTTTGTCTTTTTCGTTTTTTCGTCTTTTTTGTTTTTTCACCTTTTTCGATTTTTTCATCTTTTTTCATTTTTTCGCATTTTTCGTCTTTTTCGTTTTTCCGTCTTTTTCGCCTTTTTTCTTTTTTCTTTTTGTCTTTTTCGTTTTTTTTTCGCTTTTTTCGTTTTTTTGTCTTTTTCGTTTTTTCCGTCTTTTTCGCCTTTTTCGTTTTTTTGTCTTTTTCGTTTTTTTTCTTCTTTTTTCTTCTTTTTTCGTTTTTTTATTTTTTTCATCTTTTCAGAAATACAAAGAATGACACGACACTTTTTTTCGTTTTTTCGTTTTGAAATACAAAAAATATTTTTCGTTTTTTTCCTCTTTATTATAAGGACGAGAGTGTCACTATTTGTATACAAAAGTGTCGTTTGTTCTAAACAATGACATTTTTGTTCGTTTGTTCTAAACAATGACACTTTCATTCGGGACAATTGACACTTTTGTTTATTACGATTGACACTTTGGGTAACATTTCTGGTTATTATGCTTCATATTGATTAGTAGATGAAAGTGACATGTTCCTTAATTCTGAGTGCCAATTTACTTCAGTGTGATTGACACTTTAAGATAAATGACACTTTCGTTCGTTGTAATTGACACTTTTTTCATAAACAAATGATATTTTTTTCGAAACAAATCGCTTTTTTTTTTTAAAATAATTGATATTCAATAAATGATATAAATGACACTTTATTCAAATACAAATGATACTTTTGTTTGTTACGATTGACACTTTGGATAAGTAACAAATGACACATTTATTCATTACAAATGACACGCCTTCCTTTTCAAAAAAATTGGAAAAAAAATAAAAAAAAATATTTGTTACAATTGACACTTTTGTTTGTTACGATTGACACTTTCATATGCAAAGAGTGCACGTCCGTCCTTAAAATAAAGGGAAAAAAAATGAGAAAAAAATGAAAAAAAATTTGTTTGTTGTGTTACGATTGACACTTTCGTATGCAAAGAGTGACACTTTTGTTTGTTACGAATTGACATTTTTATATGCAAAGAGTGACACGTCCGTCCTTAAAATAAAGGGGAAAAAAATGAAAAAAAATTTGTTTGTTGCGATTGATATTTTTGTTTGTTACGATTGACACTTTCGTATGCAAAGAGTGACACGTCCGTCCTTAAAATAAAGGGGAAAAAACGTTAAAAAAAAAAGTTAAAAAAAAAAAAAAGTAAAAAAAATATGATGTCATGCTGACGTCAGCGGGTCAAACACGGGTCAATACGGGTCAACAGGTCAAACACGGATCAAAGCGGGTCAAAATTGGGCAATTGGATCATGTTGCATGTGCAACATGCTGCATACAAATTTTTGCCTATAAAACTAATGTAGAGTTTAAGTTCTAACCCGAGTGATTCAACAGAAAAGTGGTCAAGATTATTTAATATATTTTAATGTAAATAAAATATATTTATTTCAGGCCTGAAAATCCGTAAAAAAAAAAATGTTATTCGAGCAAGAATAGATATTTTAAGCAAGTAATCTTGATCATTCCAAGTTTTCCGTCCACGAGTAATGGTCGTCGATTTCGCATCAACACTTTAATAAAGGAAAAAATATTTTGACTTCTCTCTACATATCTCTACACTATATGAGCAATTGGGTTCTCAAAAATATTAATATTTCGTTTGAAGTAGTTTAATATATACTAAAATTGTTGCTCCTGAAATAACACAATATGTATTACCTAAGAATACTACATGTCCTTAAGAACAATTCAAGCTCTCGAGTTTGGCATTGAAAAATATTTCTATTAATGATATATGTTCATATTAACTCTAATTGTTGTTCTTGAAATAGTACAATTAACTCTACATGTTCTTGGAACAACTAAAACTTGTCATTTTGAAATCTACATCCACAAAAGCACAATGAAATTTCTTGTAATGAAAAAAAAATAGTCACATTTGAATTGTCAAAGTAATCAATGTGAACAAGAAGTCAAAATGTTCACTTGCAAAAGATTGCAAACCAACTACTTGATGTTTTTAAGTGATAATGTCATACATTTGCGGCAGCAAATCTAAAATTCGTCAAAAAGTAGGGTCAACCAATTGATTCTAAAAGAAGTTTTGTGTTTAAGAAAAAAGGGGTACAAAATATGAATCAAACAATGATGAAAATGATTATCAATCAAATGAAAGTTCCTAAAGAACTATAAGCGTCTAAAAATAATGTGATCTCAAAATCTTAGAAAAATCAAATATCGTTGTGGACGCATGACGATCGTCGTTGACGCATGACGATATATTCGCCTTTAATATGACTCTTAAAATTAGCTCAAGTGATGATCGAGTGGATTCTTTTACGAAGACATTACCAACATTAACATTCAATAACTATTTTGAGAGGATCAGTTGTATTCTTTTTCTTTCGAAGCGAGGCGGCAATCTCTTTTAAGGAGGGTTAATCAAGGGAAAGTATTTTAAATAAGATTTACCACAACTTGTAATTCTAAAAATAGAAATATTCGTCATCATAGTAATAGACGTCTATTCCTTTTTATTATTCTAATCTTCCCTTTAGTTTTTAACGAATGTTGTCTACTTTTCGGAAATCGACATTTTGCTTACGCAATAGCTGAGAAAATATTCGCCAATCATTGGAAATTGGAATTCTTCGATGGTTCTATTCTATAGGATAAAATTATTATTGTATTATATTCTAGAATACTAAGATAATCTACTATTTTTATGTATACTAGAATGCTACTTTTGCAATATATTCTAAAATGTTCCATCGTGAAGTTTCTCAAGTATTTTATTACATTTTCACTTGCTCACATGAAATCTTAAGCTACTGTCCACAAAAATGAACCACCTTGAAATTTAGCTAAAAGTTAAAACGGCATATAGATTGATATAGCAAACTTAAGTTTCAAAAGACAAGCTACAAAAATGAAAACCAGTTTAGAAAATATAGCAATTTGTCCTAAATCAAGGATAAAATGTCAGAATTTGGGTTCAAAAAGTGCTATCAATCACAAAATTACAAAGGTAAATAAGTTGTTATGCAAGCCAATCCCACTTATCTGCTCACTTGAAGCACTTAGCATCCAACAAAGGCTCGCCCTCAAACGGCTCAGCATCTTCAATCAGCTGGTTGACACGCTCCTTTTGGGCTTCGTCATTGATATCGACCTTTGTCCATTCGTAAAGTTCCATGTCGTAACACTCATCAAGAATGAACTGAGGAATTTCTGGACCTCGGAAGAGCCACAAACCCTTCACCTTAAATGGACCGGTTGCACCAATAATCAGCATCTTTCCAAATGCATACTTGCGGGCCAAGTCCATACGCTGCAGAAAACCACCCACTTTGTTCAAAGTAACAAATGAGACAGTGTTCTCATCATTATATTTGTAGTCACAGAACCAAAGGGAGTATCCTTCTGGATCATACATGTCCCAGAAACCTACAAAATGTCAAACATGATAAGCTTATGTATTAAAAAAACAGTTTAGAATGTCTCATTCCAGATTTATAGGGTCGTTCACAAATTTCTTCACTTAAAATGCTAAAATGGAAGACACTGACAAGCAATTGAAAGATACTGCTAAGAGGTAAAAGTATGCACCTTTAATGGCAACTTCACGGAAGTTGGTTTTGGTGTTGGAGTACAGCCTCTTCCAATCATCGAGAATCATCTTACTTGGAGGTAAGAGATCCAAAGGATTCTTTGCCTTAGGTTTAGGTGCTTCTTCTTCCTCAGCTGGCTTGGTTTCTTCTTTCTTTGCCTCCTTCTTTGGCTCCACCTTTGGCTTCGCAGTTTCTTTAGGTGCAGGTTTCTTGGATGAAACAGCCGGAACAGATTCTACTTGTTGAATATCGCCCCATATTTTCTTGAAGTTAGGTTGATTAATCAATGTCCAAAAGTACCTCTCCACATGAGGGAACTCTGATGTAAAGCTCTTGGTCAAGATTGCCTTAAATCCCAAAGCAAGGTTACATACTGCAATAACATCCGCAAGTGTAACACCGTGTCCAACCAAATAGGTTTGAGAAGCAAGATGGGTGTTCAAGGCTGCAAAGCCTCGCTTCAGAGAGGCAATTGAAACCTCCTCAGCCTATACACACAACTCAAACTATCAATTTTACTATACAACGAACAGAATTTGAAGCGGCTACTCAACTAGGATACAAAACTGAGAATTTTAGAAAATAAAATTAATAATACCGGAGGAAGATATGCACGGATTCCAACTCGTGGAAGTAACCAGGCCAATATATGTGCATCGATCTCATTAGTAGAAAAATCAATCCATTGCTCAATTTGACCCTGTGAAATCCAGTAAACAGAAATAAGGCTTTGAGAATAATAGTCAACATAAAAAAGAGCTGACAATAGCATGATTTATTCCATTTCCAAAAGCCAAACAAACAACAATCGCCTTACATATTCAATGGATGAGGAGCCAAATAGGTTGCATTCTGGATTCAACTTAGCCACTGCACAAAATAATCAAGAATCAAGCAAGGTCAAATCAAATCAAATAACTGCTTAAGAATAGATAGTTACCATAGCGTGCAATAGCATTGCTTTCAAATATTGGGCCATCAGGTGTTTCAAGCACAGGAATCTACAAAGAAAAATGTAAAATAAGGGGAAAACCCAAACTTTGCGTAATTGATGACATTATTTTTGCTACTTCATATAATTTTGTACCTTTCCAATGGGATTCATCTTAATAAATTCTGGGGTCTTATTCGATACACCCATCTGAAAATCCTTGGCCAACTCAACCTTTACACCATTGAACTCTGAAACAATAAGTGTCTTGTTCGCATTTTTGTTTGGAGTACAATGTAAAACCTGAACAACATTACAAGTTTGACATCAGCCCCAAAATGAATATAATCAACATCAATCAATTAATCAATATAAATATTCACTAGACAAAAATCGAGACTTTGCAGTAATACCCAAGCCCCAAGCCAAGTTAAAAGTATTTCTTGTAAGAAAATAAATAAAAAGTTAACATACCACCAAAGTTGGATGAATGTCAAGAACAATGATAAAGTGACTAGATTACAATAATTCAGAGAATAAGGAATATTAAGAACAGAAGAAGCACAATCGATTGAACTGAAAGCAAAAGAGAATTAAAACATACCCGAATGTCTCTTCCCTATCTCAAATATAAATAAAAAAATTTCTATTCGAACTGGGTAAGGACAAGATGATATACGTTCCAGTCAAACAATGAACAAACAACATAATTATGGTCTGTGATTAAACCCAACGAAACCCCAATAAAAGAACTCCAAAATAATCAGACTTAAAAAGCTCGCTTCACTAAAGACCAAGAGTAGATCTAATGCATTCATCAAAAAAACCGGAAGTAGAACTCATTGAGAGAAACAATAACTCACCAGAGCCATGGCTTCACAAGATCGGATTATCAATCTCCCAGTTCAAAGAATCTGAAAAAACCAACACCAAAAATCTCAAAAGAACTATTGTCAAAACTTAAAACCCATAAAATCGTGAACAGAGCGCGGAAATACAGTAGATCAAGAAAGATTTAGTGGGAGAAAGGTGAATCAAGGATTTACCCGAGTGAGGTGAAGCCGTGCGCTGCAGGGGTCGAGAGAGAGAAGCGAAAGAGAAGGTTTAGGGTTTTCGTGGTGGATATATAGAGTGTTGCTATTACAATTTTCCAAGGGTGCCCAATTTAGTTGAGAATATGCCTGATTTGCTTGCCTTATCATGAGCATTTTGGGGAATTCGTATGACTAAATGGAAATTATCACTCCATCCGTCCTATTAGAAATAATAGGTCATATCTATGGTAGAAATGTAGAGGTGAGGAGTCTCGGGACGGACAGGTCATGGGTTCAATCCTCACCAAAGTCATTTCTGTGTGAGCCTGTCACCTGAGGGTGGTTGAACCTCCTTTGTGGTTTGCAAGTCAGCACATAATATTAGTACTTTTTTAATTTTCATGTCTAAAAGAAAATTGTTGTTTCTAATAGGACGAAGGGAATATAGCTTACGAATGGCCTTCGACTTTGAGTCTATAAATTAAAATCTGAAATAAAAATTCTAGTGAGTTTATTGGTATCATAATTAATTTTTAATATTTGAAAATTTTGTTTATTGGAGATAACTTCTCAAAAATTTAATTACGACATTACTTAATTAACCGGTGTAATCTTTCATAATGCTCGTAGATTTCTCTCGAAAAATAAAGGAGGGGATAATGAAATTTCTTGGAAGAAAGAGTTAGGATTTCGGTGGTGGTTTAGGGGCCAAACCTACCAATTTTTCATTTATTACGGTCAAGATTCTTTTTACCCTATTAATGCATTATTCAGCTAAAGGAATAATTTAAAATTAGGAAAGTTCAGTGAATTTTCTTTATTATAAGTGTGGAAAAATGACTGCCTTGGTAGTTAATCAATAAGTTCGATAATTAATGCTGAGATATCCCATATGGATATGGAATGAAGCAAATGAAATAATTCTATTGCACAATATTTATTTTATTTTCGAGATTTTTAATTTCTGTTTCAAATGAGATATTGATAGTTATACTACATATTGTACCATAACTATAAATCAAAATAATGTTGATTTTATCAATTATAAACCTCTATAAATTACTCTATCAATTAATATTGTGGGGACCGTGAGATTTTATTATTTTAGAAAAACATTATTTAATTTATAAATTAAAATTTATTAATTTAAAAGATTTTTCGGAGTTCGATGAAATCAAATATTAATTAGATGAATATAAAGAGTCATAATTTTATTTATGCATCATATTTAATGTCATCTAATTATAAAGGAAATCCGCAATAAAATGGATTTAAATAGTTTGTACTTAGGAGAAAATGATAGTCTCTCTGTCCCATTATTCATGTCCACTTTGAAATGAGCACGGAGATTAAGGTATTGAGTGTAAAGTAAAAAATGGTAGGTCCTTAAGGTTGAAAAATGGTGTAAAGTTAAAAAGTGGTAGGTTCAGGAGGTTGAAAAGTGGTGTAGTTTATTTCCATTTTGGATAGTGAACATAAATAATGGGATATCAATTTCGGTTATAGTGGACATGCATAATGGGATGGAGAGAGTACATGTTAAGTCCAAAGCTTAGAAGAAATTGTGCATCTTTCAAAATTACATTGATCATGAAGTTGAAGATGATACAATTTATTTGGAATTAATTACACGCAAGGAAACACTAATTACGTTTATGACTCTTCACAATTTTATGGTGCATTTGGAAAAAACAATACCAAGACTTTTGAATGCAATTAGTTAGAGATGAGATTCAATTAGATTTAAGTTTTAATATATATATATATATATATATATATATATATATATATATGTTGGGTTATGAGTCAGTAGATGGTACTCAGCATATTATCGGGTAAAATAATATTGGGGGAAATCATAGTAGTACTATGGAATTGAAGATCCCAAAACCCAGCTGATATCAGTAGTATAGTGTCCTGATAGGATTAGCTGATGTATAGGTTAGACTGTTTTATGTATTTATCTTTGTGTCTAAGTCCTGTACGGGGTAAAATGTTGGATTTATCTTCTGTCGAAGTTACTTTCTAGAACCCCACGTCATCAATGTAAGAGCTTGCGTTCTTAAGTCATCAGCTGATCTTCGCCTCAGTAGAAGACATCTCATCAGCTGACAGACATCAGTAGAAGAACTCTATGCAAGCTCAGTACCTTCGCAGTCATCAGCTGATCATACTCAAGAGAATATCTCTTGTCAGCCGACTCAGACGAAGAAGACAGAGATTGCTTAAAGTCTACTGTATCCGACAGAAAACGACTCAGCCGCTAAAGTCATTTCGAAAGTCAGCAGAAGACATACGAGGATTAGGGAAAGTCAACTCTGACACCTGACACAATCTCACCTACCACAAACCTCGACCAATGAGAAGCCGACAACGCTTTACCTGCTCTGACCAACTAAAGCTGCTCTCATAAACAGTGTCAACTGCTCTACTGCAACATTTTGAAAATATGGTCGTTTTCTTTGGAAGGTTGTGACAAGTGGCATCGTCGTCTCCAACGGACATATGCCTATTTCACGGCTATAAATAGAGAAGAAATCCGAGCTTCATGCATGGGATATCAAGGGAAAACGCTCAAGCTTTCGAACAACTCTAGCGCATTCAAGAACAATCCAGCGAAGAACTTGCTCATTAGAATATCATTAGTTTTTCTCTCTAGAGTTCTTAGATTCCTCTTCTCTAGCTAAGCTCATTGCCAAATCTATAGCTTAGAAATTCGAAGGAGTTCACTTTTAGTGATTGTTCTTACTGTAAGAACTCCTTCTTAGTTGGAGATTATCCCCTCCCTTTCAAACCTCGGTTTGATTTGTAAAGTCGCTAAGGACTATCACTTAGAAGGGTCTGTCCAGTGCACAGATTCCTTGTTGAGACTTGCTCAGATAAATTAACAAGAACTCCTGTTCGGCAGGACCGTGGACGTAGGATCTTGAGTATCCGAACCACGTTAAAAATTTCTTGTGTTATCTACTGTTTTATCGCATTGCATACAAACTGCTACAAAATCATATCTTGCATAAAAAGTATTTTCAAAAGCGCACTAGCCAAAATATTCTAACTTGCGAAATCATGTTTTCAAACTGAGACGAATCTCCGAGCCCTACACTCTTATCCGCACAACGTCTCCGACTGAGTTTCAAGTACTGACAAACATCAGTAGGAGAGCTCAGTAGTTGGCACACTTTTGACCCGCAATCGAAGGTTACTACTTGGCACTGTTCATCAGTTGCAACTTACAGCTCAGCTGTCCTTCACGTTCTGAGAAAAGAAACTGTGCTCAGGTGTATTCACCCCCCCCCCCCTACACCTGACTCTCGTCTCCGGACCAACAATTAGTATCAGAGCCTCGGTGTTCTTCTGATCACCGATTCTGAATTACTGGCCTTCTCGAACAGATCCTAAAAACGTTTTTCACTGCACAAGCATCTCTTCATACATCCTTATACTCTTACCCATAATGTCTAATATGTCAGGTATTCGGATGGTACCGATGTTCTCAGTAGAGAACTACACGGTATGGCATGTGAGAATGGAGGCACACCTCACATCGCTGCATGACAGACGTCCTTGAGACAGGACCCATCATTCCCATGATCGACAGCGTACAATTTCCTGCTGTGGGAGGTGTAGGAGCACAGACTGGTGCTAAGGTCGCCAAAGAAAAATCTGCCTTCACACCAGAAGAGAAAAAGTTGCACAACCTCGACCGAGTTTCGCGGAATACAATCCTGACTACGCTCAGTGATTCTCACCTCGGGAGGGTGCAAGACTGCAAGACGGCAAAGGAACTATGGGATGCCCTGGCTGTACTGAGCCAAGGAACCCCGCAGATCAAAGAGAATAGGCTCGAATTAGAGCTACAAAAGTTCGATGCCTTTGCCATGGAGCCCAATGAGACCATTGACGAGCTAAGCGTCAGATATACGAATCAAGTTAATGTGATCAACGGGCTGGGGAGGACGTTCACCAACAAAGAAATGAACACCAAGATTCTAAGAGCACTACCTCGACATAAGTGGCTTCCTTTTGCTACCTCTTTACAACACTCTGATCTTAATGCTCTAACCCCTGATGTTATCTTTTCAGAATTAAAGACAGAGGAATTTGAGCACAGTCTACCCCAAAGATGTTCCAGTGCTCCAGCTGACACTCAGATTGACCATGCTTTCAAAGCAACAGTCAGCAAAACTGGAGTCAAACCCATTTCTTCCACCAAGGCAGTAGCTGCGGCAGAAACAAAGTCCTCTGAGACATCTGCTACTGACCAACTAGCACTGATGGTTCTCAAATATCAAAGGGAAAAGGAGAGAGTCAGAAAGCTGAAGAAATACCAAAGAGATTCTCCCTCAGGTAAGAAAGATTATCGAAATAGGGAAGAATCTAAATCTACTACTGATTGCAGGAACACAGAACCTGCTGCGAGTCCATCGAATGACTCAGCTGGAAAAGGCAGCAAATCAACTGTGTGTTACAACTGCAAGAAAAAGGGACATTATCAGTACGACTGTCCCGAACTCTCAGCTGCTCAAAGAGCAGAACGGCAGGCCAGACGTGAAAAATTTGCCCGAAGAAGGCAGGCCTACATAGCCAGAGAGATATCCGATAACTCAATCGAGGAAGATACATTCATGTATTCTTCTGAAGACGAAGCTGCATTTGTTGCCGTTGAGATCGGAGAAACAGATCCTGAAGAAAATGCAGAATATTGGCTGATGGCCGGAGAAGAGGCTGAGGTAAATTCTAAACTTAATATAACCTCTTCTTCACACAGCACACACGCCACATGCTCGGTCACAGATGAGCCTCTGGACGTGGTACAAGCCTACGATGATTTACTAGAGGAGCAGATTCAGTTGAGCAGAGAGTTCAGCAGAACCATTCAGGAACTGGAACAGGTAAAAGCTGAAAATCAGAGACTTTCTTCTGATTGTCAGGTCTCTACTGATTCAGAGAGTCTGGTTGCGAGACTCAAGGAAGAGATTAAAACTCTTATGACTAAGTCTCAGCTTCAAGAAACTCAAATATCAGTTCTGACCAAGGACAATTCTGAGAAAGAGACTGAAATAGCCCAACTCAGTCAGAAGCTCGCAGGAGTTGAAAAGGATTATGAGTCACTTCGAAGAAGTGATGAAGTCTGGCAAGAACTGATGACTGAACAGTACCTAGGAGCTAAGGAGAAGTTGGAAAATATGCTTAGAGCACAAAGGCCAACGGTCATGAAACAAGGACTTGGCTATACTCATGAAGCTTCCACTTCAAAGAGCTCAGAAATGCTGGCTGATAGGTTCGTCAGAGGAAAGGTTCAGACTACTGATTCAACACCTCAGGCGAAGAATAAACAAAAGATAGTTGCACCTCAGTCAAGCAACAAGAAGAAACTGAACAAAGGTTCCAGCCCCAGGACACCACGATCAAACTCAGGGGGAACCAAGAAGGTCAGGTGGGCGGAACAGTACAATGAACCACTGTATGAGCATCCAGCTTAGTATGGTTCGTACTACTATGAGCCCAGGGTCAGGAGGAGCGCAAAGTCTCAGAAGAAGAAAGCTCCTGAACCCAAAATCATCAGAAAGTCAGTATCTCCAAGTCCCGTGGAGAAAAAAGCTGACAAGGTTCAGAAGAAGAAGTCTCAGACTTCTAAGGTCCCTAGACAGATCTGGGTTCCGAAATCACCCACTAACATGTAAGGACCCAACTGAACCAAAGGGTACCTAAAAATGTTTCTGTCTTGCAGGTGCATAAGGACCCTTGGATAGTGGACAACGGCTGCTCGAGACACATGACTTATCAAAAGAGCCTGCTGACCAACTACGTACAACAAGATGGTCCCAAAATTGAGTTTGGTGACAACTCAAAAGGCTATACAAGGGGATACGGAACATTGAATATTGGGACTACATCAGTTCCAAGAGTAACATATGTTGAAGGACTTCAACATAATCTCCTTTCTGTCAGTCAATTATGTGACAATCTAAATAGAGTTATCTTTGACGCTGGTTTCTGTGATATTGTTGATAAATCTACAGGGAAAACAGTGTTATCAGGTTCGCGAAGAAAGAATATCTATGTTGCAAACTGGAAAACCGTAGAACCTGAGGCTTGCTTACTCGCACAGACGAAACCCAGTGACAAGGCAGGATGGCTGTGGCATAAGAGACTCAGCCACCTGAACTTCAAGACTATAAACAAGCTAGCCAAGAACTCTAAAGTCAGAGGACTGCCCAACGAATCGTTTATCAAAGACAGGAATTGTGAAGCGTGTTTGAAGGGAAAGCAGACAAAGAATAGCAATCCACCCATTCCGTCACCTTCCACTGATGGAATCCTTCAACTGTTGCACATGGACTTATTCGGGCCAGTCTCTCTAGTGACTATAAGAGGCAAGAAGTATGCCCTCGTCGTTATTGACGACTATTCACGATATACATGGGTCATCTTCATAGCCAACAAATCTGATGTCATGACTGAGTTACCCAAACTGCTGAAAAAGCTCAGTGTGGAAAAGGACATCAAGATTCAGAGAATTCGCTCAGACAGAGGAACAGAATTTCTCAACTCAGTAGTTAAAGAGTACTGCGAAAAGGAGGGAATTAAACACGAGACATCAGCAGCTCGCACCCCTCAGCAGAACGGACTTGCTGAACGCAAAAACAGAACACTTAAAGAAGCAGCAAGAACGCTCCTAGCAGACCCTGGACTACCCTCAAAGTTCTGGGCAGATGCTACTGACACAACCTGCTACACTCATAATCGCTCACTACTTACACAGCAACACATGAAGACACCCTACGAATTATGGAAAGGGAGAATTCCTTCTATTTCTCATTTTCATATTTTTGGTTGTCCGTGCTTTATTCACAATAATGGGAAAGATCAGTTGAAGGTTTTTTATAGCAAAGCTGATCAAAGATAATTCTTAGGATACTCTCGAGTCAGTAAAGCCTTCAGAGTCTTTAACTATCGGACCCTTTGCGTGGAGGAAATCCCTCATGTTGTTTTTGATGAGTTTGTTACTGTGAACAGGAAAACTACAAAGACAAATACTGAAGATGTCAGCAGCAAGCTACAGGATCTCGCACTAAACGACAAAGCTGAAAAGATCCAGCATTGTTGGGATGATGAGTCAGACGATGAAGAAATTCAGACTCAGCCAACAGGCGATGTAGCTGACCTGGTTGATTCTACTGAACAGAAGCAACAACAGGTAACAACGGTCGATGAGGAAGCCCCAGTGGTAACTGAGACCTCTACTGAGAATATAAACTCAGGGGGAACAAATACTGTTCCTGAGCTAAGTGCCCCTGAACCTGAAAACTCAGTAGATCCTAACCTTCTTACTGAACTAATGCAATCACAGAACAGTACAACTGAAATGCCTAACACACCTACTGACTGTACAGAAGTAGTATCAGAAGAAGAAGCCAGACTCAAATGTTCATGGCTCGACGCTCATTCTTCAGATCTTATTATAGGAGATTCATCAGCAACTATAAGGACAAGATCTAGATTAAGTCAAGGAGAAAGCTCACTATATTCTTGTTTTTTGTCTACAGAAGAACCTCAATCAATAGAGGACGCACTCAAAGATGCTGACTGGATCATCGCCATGCAAGAAGAGCTGAACCAGTTCGTTAGAAACGAAGTTTGGGAGCTTGTTGACAGACCTAGACATCAGCACGTGATTGGTACTAAGTGGGTCTTCAAGAACAAGCGTGATGAAAACAACGTCATTGTCAGAAACAAAGCTAGACTAGTTTCCAAAGGATACTGTCAAGCAGAAGGAATCGACTTTGATGAAATAGTCGCTCCAGTCGCCAGATTGGAAGCCATTCGTCTATTCCTAGCTTACACAACGCATCAAAGATTCAAAGTATATCAGTTGGATGTAAAGTCAGCTTTTCTGAATGGTGTACTGAAGGAAGAAGTCTACGTGGAACTACCGCCCGGCTTTCAGCAGGGACATCAGGTGTACAGACTTCGGAAAGCTCTGCATGGGTTAAAACAAGCACCCAGGGCTTGGTACGATACCCTATCAGACTTTCTACTTCATAAAGGTTTTCAGAAGGGGACAGTAGATCGCACCCTATTCAACATAAAGTCAGGAGATGATATCCTACTGGTGCAAATCTACGTGGACGATATCATTTTCGAATGCAGAAACGTGACTATATGTCAACAGTTCGAGAAAATGATGAAGGAGAAATTCGAGATGTCTATGATGGGCGAAATGAATTATTTCCTTAGATTCCAAGTCAAGCAATCACTTGAAGGAATTTTCATCAATCAAGCCAAATACACTCGAGATCTCCTGAAAAGATTTGGCTGCGACTCGAGCAAGCCAGTCAAGATCCCCATGAATACGAATTTCAAAATCGATCTAGATAAAGAGGGAGCTTCTGTTAACTCTACTGATTATAGAGCTATTATTGGTTCTTTATTATACTTAACAGCTAGCCGACCCGATATAACTTATGCTGTAGGTGTATGTGCAAGATTTCAAGCGAATCCCAAGCGAAGTCATCTAGACTCAGCAAAGAAGATTCTGTGATATCTAAAAGGAACACCTGACGCAGGGTTATGGTATCCTGCTGATGATAATCTAATACTGACAGGTTATTCTGATGCTGATTATGCAGGATGCAGGATAGATCGAAAGTCAACTTCTGGAACGTATCAGTTCCTAGGCAGCAAGCTAATATCTTGGTTTCCAAAGAAACAGCATTCAGTGGCAACGTCCACTACTGAAGCTGAATACATGGCTGCTGGAAGTTGATGTGCCCAGATCCTTTGGCTTCGACAACAACTGCGAGATTATGGTATATCTCAGGATGAAGTGCCCATCTACTGTGACTCCACAAGTGCTATTGCTATAACTCAGAATCCAGTTCTCCACACGAGATGCAAGCACGTGGATATTCGACACCACTTCATCAGAGACCATGTCGAGAAGAAGGATATCAGAATGGAGAAAATCCATACTGACAAGCAAAGGGCAGACATACCGACCAAACCACTAGCCGAAAACGATTCGGGAGAATTATCGGTTGAGCTAGGTCATCGGATCCCTCTTGAACCATGTCAGTAGAACACAACAATTGGTATCAATAGAAACTGACTACTGATACAACAACAATTGGTATTAAGTGAAGGGATCAGTACGACAGGTCAAAGACTCAGTACAATGATTCAGTCGGGAGAATCGAACTGTACACAGTAAAGGGGAACATGTCTATCAGCACATCATATATCCTCCTGAGTCTAAACGGTAACCAGCTGATCGTAAAAAGTTCAGCTGAAGAGGTTCGCGTAGTTTTATATACTTAATTTTATCAGAAGCATGTCGCATTTATTATATCAGTCGCTTGCACTCAGTAGCTAATGAGCATTTATTTCTCGCCATTAATCCTTTAAGGTTTAAGTCAGTAGGAAACCATTTTCATTTAAAAGGTTTAGACTTTAATGCTGCCTGCAGCGCATTTAATGCATGTCTTCTCAACTTACCTTACAGCGCATATGCCTACGTGGGTCTAGGTTAGAGGCGGCTTGTGTAATCATTCCTTTTATAACATCAAATCACAACCGTCATTTTAAACGTGAGATTAAATTTCAGCCGTTCGATCAAAACCGCATGATATGCAAATCTCATAAAAACTCGCGCTTACAACTCTAACCATACTTCTCGCCATTTTCACATTTCTAGAGCTTTTGTATTCAGTTTTCTTTCAAACTCCTCTGTCCTTAAACGGCTCTGCATTATTTCCAAGCTCTCCATTATTCGGTAATTTCTTGAATCCTGCTTAAACTCATACTGACTTACTCTATTTTCAAGTGCTAACGAGTTTTTCGCAGATATTCATGACGACGGTAATGACCCCACCGCAGATCGATGACATCATCAAGTCCCGAATCCAGTTCGAGCCAACGATGGCGCTACAGCAAGCTGATCTTCCATTTCTTGAGCCCATCTTCACGGCTCTCGAGACTTCCAGCCTGGAACTTCTTGTCTCGAAGCAACCCAGAGCATATTTGCCCAGACAAGTTGCGGAGGTATACTACAATTGGAGATCCGATGAGGATACAGGCGCATAAATGTCATGTTTCTCATACATGAAGGAAGTTGTCCCTCAATCTTGGGAAGCCAGTCAGCACGTCATCAATATCAGAAACGCCGTGGAGCTGACCTTTGATCTCCCAGCGTGCGGAGTCTCTCCAAGTGGATATAAGGAGAAGGAAATTAACTCCTATGTCCAGAAGTTCTGTGGCAGGGACGACGTTGTCTTCAAGACAGCTCTGCCGAAGAATCTGCTGCTACCAGAGTACCGAGGGCTCGCGTATATTGTTTCCCACTTTCTTACGAGCTCAGCCGGTTCATATGATCAGCTATCCAAGCCCCGCATACAGCTGATGATGATAATAGATGATGGAGTCAGAGTCAACTGGACTGACTACTATGTTAATGAGCTTAAAGCTCAGGCTCAGAAGTTCGCAGCCACACCCACAGGAGAGAGGAGACTAATTAGTGTGGGAAAGCTGTTGTACAGGACAAAGTTGTCCGTACTAATCGAAGAATCAGTATCGGATCGCTCAGCCTTTGCTGATGCGAGATACTTCGACAGCAAGCTCATAAAGTTCAAGACAAGAGCCGCTGCTGAGAAATCCATCGGGCAAGGGCTGCCTGAGCAGAAAAGAGTCACTTCCGACTTGCCCCCTCGCGCCGACCCGCCTAAGAGGAAGAGGCTCAGCAAAACCTGCCTCTCCTCCACCCACTTAGGAGGAACCCATTCTAGACGCGGACACCGGCATCGAAGGTGCCACGTTGAAGGAAAAAGTCCAGCGGATTAGTTCCTCAGAGACTCAGTCGGACACTGGGGTACCGACTGAGGAAACCTCCTCAGAGTGGACAACCATGCATTCCACCCGTCTCCGAGCCACAGGAGAAGTTAGTGCACAGATCCCTGAGATCGCTGAGCATGAGGATTTGGTGGATATTGCCATAAGGGCTAGGACACAAATGCTGCTGAGATTCCTTAGCTGGGATATCCTTGAAAATCTGATCAGGACTCAGTCAGCTCTTTCCCTACTTACCGAAGAGCAGAGCTTGCAATCAGCAATAGGGTTCAGGGAACGAGCTGATCTAGCCTCCTTCGAGGATCTGCGTGTTGCAATGCTTTATCTCTTAAGCTTGCGATCCTCAGAACCAGACAACAGCCCCTCGCCTCCATCGCATCATGACGACAACGATAATAATGATGATGATGATATGGACCAGGCGCCACCCAAGGAAGCAGATTTGGGAGGATCTGCAGAGGGTAACACTCCTCGCGAACAGGGCCGATCACCACCACCCTCCACATCAAGTGATGCCCCAGTTGCCTCGAAGCCGAGTCGAGCGCAACAGATCGCGACATCTGAGCAGAGGCTCGGAACCAGCAGTTATCAGATCAAACCCATTGGTTCCGTGTCCTCCAAGTCACTCAACAAAGCCATCAGGCGACAGGGGGACAAAAATCGTCTCCTTGCAAAAGACGTTCATCTCAAATGGGCTCAGTACACTAAGGCCCAGATTGAGAAAGTTGACCGACTCGCTCAAGGGATGCAGAAGGTCTCCAGAACTCCTACTCCTTCTGTCAACATTCAGGAGATAGTTGAGACCGCCCTTGCAGCTCAGAAGGCGGACTTAGCCGCTCAGAGTCAGCAGCTCCTAATCTCTCAGCAAAAGTCATTCTCTGAGCAGCTGACTCAGGGCCTTGCGGCAGTCCAAGCCACCATGGACGAAAGGAATAGAGTGGCCTTCTCCAGCCTTCAAACAGCCATAACATAGCAGGCGGAGGTCTTCTAAGTATTATAGGAGAGGAGCGCCCAGAGCACCTTATATTAAGAAAGCTCCTACTCCTCATGTAGACAAATGGGTGCCAGCAGAGCTGAACGAGCAATGGGAGGAACTTAAGGAGGAATTTATCAAAGGATACTATGTATGGGGTTTCTATCCTTCTGGGATCCCAGTTGATCAACTGTTTGACGAATTTATTCATCAGTATAATGCCCGGCTCAGAGCTTAAATTCTGTTGATCCTAGAGAAGGAGAAGCTACCTCTCAGAGCCCGTGCATTCATACGCATCCCTCCTCCAAGGACTACTCGTGGCGTGCTATGCACGAAGGAGATAGAAGATGAGATCGAGGCAGCTGCTTATCATCATAACCTTAGTTCTGATCTGCCTAATGATCTCAAGGAAATCCAGACTTTGCGAGCAAGGATTTATAAATACTATGGTTTGGAACCTCCAGCTGATAGGTCTGCAGATTTCAGGAGCAGAACCAATAGATTCAGACGTCAGCAATGATCTTCTTATCATTTATTTTGTAATAGAGATAGGAACCTCCAGCTGATAGGTCTGCAGATTTCAGGAGCAGAACCAATAGATTCAGACGTCAGCAATGATCTTCTTATCATTTATTTTGTAATAGAGATAGGAACCTTGTAATCTTCATGTCTATATATATCAGTTCCTATTTCTAGCCAGACAATTACTCATTGTCTTACGGCCCTTGGTTGTGTTTTCGTTATCACAACTGATCAGTGAAGTGATCTGACACACACTCACATAACCGTTTTCTCTTTGTTTTGCCAATCTCTCACTGCTGAACTCTTAAGGCTAACTGATTCAGTTTACTGAAGTCTATCTATGTCAGCAGTTTAGTATCCTTTCTTTATATTTTATAGAGGTTTTGGCATCATCAATTAGGGGGAAATTGTTGGGTTATGAGTCAGTAGATGGTACTCAGCATATTATCGGGTAAAATAATATTGGGGGAAATCATAGTAGTACTATGGAATTGAAGATCTCAAAACCCAGCTGATATCAGTAGTGTAGTGTCCTAATAGGATTAGCTGATGTATAGGTTAGACTGTTTTATGTATTTATCTTTGTGTCTAAGTCCTGTATGGGGTAAAATGTTGGATTGATCTTATGTCGAAGTTACTTTCCAGAACCCCACGTCATCAGTGTAAGTGCTTGCGTTCTTAAGTCATCAGCTGATCTTCGCCTCAGTAGAAGACATCTCATCACCGACGTACATCGCGAAGAACACTATGCAAGCTCGCACCTTCGCAGCATCAGCTGATCACACTCAAGAGAATATCTCTTGTCAGCCGACTCAGACGAAGAAGACAGAGACTGCTTAAAGTCTACTGTATCCGACAGAAAACGACTTAGCCGCTAAAGTCATTTCGAAACTCAGCAGAAGACATACGAGGATTAGGGAAAGTCAACTCTGACACCTGACACAATCTCACCTACCACAAACCTCGACCAATGAGAAGCCGACAACGCTTTACCTGCTCTGACCAACTAAAGCTGCTCTCATAAACAGTGTCAACTGCTCTGCTGCAACATTTCAAAAATATGGTCCTTTTCTTTGGAAGGTTGTGACACGTGGCATCGTCGTCTCCAACGGACATATGCCTATTTCACGACTATAAATAGAGAAGAAATCCGAGCTTCACGCACGGGATATCAAGGGAAAACGCTCAAGCTTTAGAACAACTCTAGCGCATTCAAGAACAATCCAACGAAGAATTTGCTCATTAGAATATCATTAGTTCTTCTCTCTAGAGTTCTTAGATCCCTCTTCTCTAGCTAAGCTCATTGCCAAATCTATAGCTTAGAAATTCGAAGGAGTTCACTTTTAGTGATTGTTCTTACTGTAAGAACTCCTTCTTAGTTGGAGATTATCCCCTCCCTTTCCAACCTCGGTTTGATTTGTAAAGTTGCTAAGGACTATAACTTAGAAGGGTCTGTCCCGTGCACAGATTCCTTGCTGAGACTTGCTCAGATAAATCAACAAGAACTCCTGTTCGGCAGGACCGTGGACGTAGGATCTTGAGTATCCGAACCACGTTAAAAATTGCTTGTGTTATCTACTGTTTTATCGCATTGCATACAAACTGCTACAAATTCATATCTTGCATAAAAAGTATTTTCAAAAGCGCACTAGCCAAAATATTCTAACTTGCGAAATCATGTTTTCAAACTGAGATGAATCTCCGGGCCCTACACTCTTATCCGCACAACGTCTCCGACTGAGTTTCAAGTACTGACAAACGTTAGTAGGAGAGCTCAGTAGTTGGCACACTTCTGACCCGCGATCGAAGGTTACTACTTGGCACTGTTCATCAGTTGCAACTTACAGCTCAGCTGTCCTTCACGTTCTGAGAAAAGAAACTGTGCTCAGGTGTATTCACCCCCCCTCTACACATGACTCTCGTCTCCGGACCAAACTCTCGTCTCCGGACCAACAATATATATATATGGTATGGTTCTAGAGACATCCACCATTTAAAAGAGATGCGAGAACCAATCGTGACCGTAGATACATCATAATCGAATGGCCAAGATTACACTAATTAATCTTTTTTTTAAAAAAGGGGGATAAAAGGCATTTTTGGAAATGCGATTTGTTTCAATTTGAGGATACGGGAATGAAGATTACACAATTTAGTTTACACAATTCACTTTCTCTTTCTTCAACTATGAGCCGATTTCGACGAGAACCAGAGCAAGATTTCGACTTCCGTTGCAGAAATTGGTGAAAGCTCAAGCACAATTAATCAATTAAGAGGTAGGTTTGGTGATTTTATTGTTCTTATCGTTTACCCATCGCAATTTTGGGGGATTTTTCTGCGTGCGAGTTTCGGTTCTGAAAACCCACGTAATTTTGGGGGAGTTTTCTGCAACACTCCTTCGTTTACGGTTTCGGTATTGAGATTTTATTGTTTCTAAGTATGTTCATTCGTTCGAAACAACATTTGGGAGAGTAAGGATTTTGTGCAGAAATTCTGGTGAATTGGTATGAGATTTAGGATTTTATTCTGGTTTTGAGTATGATTACTGGTTTTGAGTACGATTTCTGGTTTTTAAACATAGATCTACGATTTAACCTTTTATCCCTAGATCTGTGATTTATTTTTTATTCTTGTTAATCTTGATGTGTTTTTCGATCTGTTTCTAGATATACATTGAGTTCCACAATTATTGCTCTGTTTGGAATATCATTTCATGATTCTTGCCCTTTTTGGAAAAATATGCACATGTAGCAATAATATACATAAATTTGTAGAATGGTATGCATAAGTTAGATGTTATATATGCATGAAAAAATGAATGCATTGTGAATATGTGACGAATTGCATTTCATTTTGGGGTTCGAAGTAATATGCATGAATTTGTATAATGGTATGCATGAATTAGACGTTATATATGCATGAAAATGAATGCATTGTGATTTGACGGACTGCGTTTCTTTTTGGGGTTTGAAGTAACATGCATGAATTTGTTGAGTCGTATGCATGAAAATGAATGCATTGTGAAGCATATGACGGACTGCATTTCATATTGTATTCGAAGTAATATGCATGAATTTGTAGAATGGTATGCATGGATGAGATGTTATATATACATGAGAATGAGTGCATTGTGAAGTATGTGACAGACTGAATTTCATATTGTGTTCGAAGTAATAAACATAAATTTGTATAATGGTATGCATGGATGAGAGGTTATATATGCATGAAAATGAGTGCATTGTGAAGCATGTGACAGACTGCGTTTCATATTTAGTTCGAAGTAATGTGCATAAATTTGTTCGATGGTATGCATGAAATTGTGAGTAAGTATGCATGAAAATGAGTGGCGATTTGCACGAAACTGTAAATTGTCATGATTGAATCTCAATTTTCTTTTACAGGAGATATTCAAAGGTGATGGAAAGCCTTGGAGACTTCCATTCAACTTAATGGTTAGATTTATGTGGGCATTCGGGGACGAAAATAGAATCAACATAATGAAAATAACTATATTCATCTAACGACTCGGTCATTCGTGTTCTGTCATGCATGAAACGTTATAAAAATCTGCATAAATTAACCTAGAATATAATATACATAAATAGATAATCAGAAAATAGGAAAATTGTTGGTCCGGAGACGAGTGTCAGGTGTAGAGGGGGGGGGGGGTGAATACACCTGAGTACAAGTTCTTTTTCTCAAACGTGAAGGACAGCTGAGCTGTAGGTTGCAACTGATGAACAGTGCCAAATATTAACCTTCTGATCGCGGGTCAGAGTGACTCAACTACTGAGTTTCTCCTACTGACTTTTGTCAGTATGTGATTCTCAATCGGAGAGCTAGTGCGGATAAGTGTGTAGGGCCCGATAGACTTCGTCTCGATTTGAAAACGTGTTTTTCACAAACCAAATAATTTTGGCTAGTGCACTTTCAAATACGTTTTATGCAAAGTATGAGTTTGTAAGATGGTTTGAATGCAGTGCAATAAAACAGTAAATGACACAAGCGATTTTTAATGTGGTTCGGATATGCAAGATCCTACGTCCACGGTCCTGCTGAACAGGAGGTCTTGTTGATTAATCTGAGCAAGCCTCAACAAGGTATCTGTGCACTGGACAGACCCTTCTAAGTTATAGTCCTTAGCGACTTTACAATCCAAACTGAGGTCTGAAGGGGAGGGGATGTTCTCCAACTATGAAGGAGTTCTTACAATAAGAACAGTCACGAAATGTGAACTCCTTCGAACGTTCTAAGCTATGGATATAACATTTGAGCTTAGATAGAGAAGAGGGATCTAAAGAAAAAAACTCTAGAGAGAAGAACTAGAAATATTCTAATGAGCAAGTTCTTCTTTAGATCTTCGTGAAAAGCGCTAGAGTGTTTCGAAAGCTTGAGCGTGTAATCCCTTTGATATCCCGTGTGTGGAGCTCGGAAAGGCTTCTCTATTTATAGTTGTGACCAAGGCATTTGTCCGTTGGAGGGGACGATGCCACGTGTCACAAACGTCCAAGAAAAACAGTCATATGTTCGAAATGTTATCGCAGAGTAGTTGGTCACTGTGCATGAGAGCAGCTTTAGTTGGTCAGAGCAGGTAGAGCTTAGATTGCTTCTCATTGGTCGAGGTTTGTGGTAGGTGAGACTTGTCAGACATCAGTCTTCATCTGAGTTGACTCTCACTCATCCTCGTATAATCTTTTTCTGACTTTCGAATGATGTTAAACTCGGGTCGTTTCCTGTCGGATACAGCAGATCTGATACGATCTTTGTCTTCTTCGTCTGAGTCTGCTGATAACGGATCTTCTACCGAGTGAAGTCAACTGATGACTCTGAAGGTACTGAGCTTTGATTCTATGTTCTTCTACTGATGTGGGTCAGTTTGAAGAGAAATCTTCTACTGAATAAAGTCAGCTGATGACCTGTGAACACAAGCTCTTACAACGATGACGTGGGGTTCTGGAAAGTAACTTCCTACTGAAGATCAGACCAACACTTACCCCTTACAGGACTTAAACAAAAACGATAATGAAAATACAAATAGTCTAGCCTATTACATCATCTAGTCTTATAGACACTACACTAAGGATACATGACGGGTTTTGGGATCTTCAATTCCATAGCATCAAATCACTCTAATTTTCCCAATTACCGATAAACAGATAGTCCTATTACAAGAACTACTGATAAAATAATACTAAGTACCCTCTAAGTGGTCATTAAGATTAACCACTGACTCATAACCCAAAAATTTCCCCCTAATTGATGATGCCAAAACCACTATAAACTCTAAGAACACCAAGTTCTAAACTACTGACCCAAAGAGACTTCAGTAAGAACTGAGTAATAAAAATAGGGTAATCAGCGGCTAAAAGATAGGCATATCAGAGAAAAAGGTTATGTGTGTGTGTCAGATCACTTCAGTGATCAGTTGTGATAAAGTAAATAAACACAGCCGTAAGACGATGAGTAGTTGTCTGGCCAAAAGCAAGGTACTAATATATATGTGAGAGATGATTTACAATCAGTCCTAACTTCTATACAGAGAGAGAACATCTACTGCTATCGTCTGAACTTCTTAATCTTGTTCTTGAATTCAGCAGACTTGGCAGCAGGAGGATCCAACCCATAGGATCTATATATTCTGGCTCGGAGGGTTTGGATATCCTCGAGATCATCAGGCTGCAGAGGATCTAGATCATTGTGATGTGCAGCAGCTTTGACCTCATCATCAATCTCCTTCGTACACAAAACTCCTCGAGAGGTCATGGGCGGAGTCAGCTGTCTGTAGGCAGAGGCAACGAGTGGAAGCTTCTCCTTGGAAAGGATTTGCTTGATCTGCTCTCTGAGGTTGGCATCGTATTGATATATGAACTCGTTGAAGAGATCAGCAGCCGGTACCTCAGCAGGATAGCACTGCCATACGTAGTATGCCTTGATGAATCTGATCTTCAGCTCCTCCCATTCCTCATTCAGGTTCCATGGCATCCATTTGTCAACACGGCGGTGCGGCGTCTTCTTCAAGTAAGCTTTATGTGCACCTCGCCGGAAGAATTTGGAAGTCCTGGGCACCTGCTTGCTCCTATTGAGGATTGGCTCCTTGGCGATTTTGTCAGTCAGCTCGATAATCTTCGCCAAGTTATCCAACCTCTTCTTCTCCCTAAGGGCCGCAGCTCTTCTATCTCCTCTCCGGAGATTTATCCCTTGTTGCGTCGCCTCCCAGGTCGCCTTATCCTCTGCCTCCTGCTCAGGTGTAAGAGTAGGGATTTTCTTCATCCTCTGAGCAAGTGGTAGGTTGTCAGTGTCCGAGCCAGCCGGCTCATCAGCAGATTGCTGAGCCTTCTGTTGGTCCCGAGAGCACGTTCAGGTGTAGAGGGGGGGGTGAATACACCTGAAACCGATTTTCTCAACTTAAACAGGAACAATCCTTTTCAGGACGATGTCGTACTGAACGAGTTCAGCAGACCAGATAAGCTGTTCTGAATCGTGTTGGCAGAGTGACTGATTCTACCGAGACCTGCTAGCTGACTGAGTGTCAGAATTCAGTATCTTGCAGATAGAGTTCAGTGGTGCGGAATAGTGTAGGCCCAATTCAGTTGAGTTAGAAAACATTTTTATCAAAACAGTTTCAGTAGTTTAGTGCAGTCTGTTAAGTTTGCTGAAACTTAATTGAATGATTTAAAAGGGTTTTTCAGTATGAGCAATAAATCAATGCAACAGTGAAAAACAAAACACAAGACACAGAGATTTTTAAAGTGGTTCGGACACAAAAATCCTACGTCCACTGTCCCGAAAGATCAGGAAGCTATTTATTATACTAAGGTAGTCTCAGTTGGTTTACACGCTGGGCAAACAATGGTCTTGAGATTTATACTGAGCATGTCTCAGTTTACAAGGTTATCAAACTAAGTGTTTGAAAAACTCTCCAACTGTGAAGGAGTCCTTTACAATAAGGATCAGTTCAAGGATGAACTCCTTCGTCTAAGCTATGGATATATGCTATTGAGCTTAGGTTAGAGGGATAGGGAACAATGAAGTGGCTTCTAGAACGACGAACAATTGAGTATAGCTTTGGGTTCGCGTATCGTCGTTTGGATACTAGAGGTTGTATTTAGCAGTTCAGCTTGGTTCCCTAAGAGCTAGAATGTAGTTCTTCGCCGGAGATAGATTCTTCGAACTTCTTTCGGAGAACTTAGGCTTTTCAAGTTTGCTCGTTTTCTCGTTAGCTCGTGTGCTCGTTTGCTCGTTAGCTCGTGTGCTCGTTTGCTCGTGAGCTTCAAATTTGATTTATCCCTCTATTTATAGAGAAGAGATTAGGATAGATCCGTTGGAGATGACGATCATTTGTCTCACTCTTTCGGGTAGCTAACGGCTCTTTTGAAGTATGGCGACAATGTCCTTTCCCTCCATTTCTGGAAAGTTGTTGACTTGCAGCTTTAGTAGGTATAGGACATGTGTCTTCTTGTTATTGGCCGAGGTTCAGAAGGTGGTTGAGACATAACAAATTCCAAGGTGATTTGAAACTGACTTCTCTCTTCCTCGTATTTGACTATGCTGATTGACTTTCAAAAGATCTGACAGTTTAGAAGACTGTCTGGCCGTTGCTGAGTCTGATCTCTGATTCAGTAGTGAACTTCTGCTGAGTTGGTTCTACTGAAGATCAACTATGAGTACAGTGGACTCCTCCTGCTGAGTACAATCCTACTAACCCCTTTCAGTATACTGCTCCTGCTGAGTCCAGTATTAACTGAGTCTTCTACTTCTGGTGTTGAGGCAAATAAGCCACTGAATGCCTGAACCAGAGCAGAGGGTCTGCTGAGTCTGAGACCTCAGAGACAAAAGTGGCTTACATCTTAAAGGTTCATCAATCAATATAGGGTTTTGGGATCTTCAAATCTTCAGACTATTTCAAAGCACAAGGCTACTGAGTAAATGTCAGCACAGAAGACTGAATCATTTCCCACTATATCTAATACTGCTGAGGATAAAATCATCACCTAACAATTTCCCCCTATTTGATGATGCCAAAACCTAATAACAAAATCAACATCTATGCTACCTAACACTATGACTTATCAGAAACAGAACTCCTTACAAATATTACAAGAAGGATCAGTGGAGTTGTTCTTCAAGTTCTAGACTACTGAGGGGATCAGGGCAGTAAGTCAAAATATATAGAGACTAAACATTTTCCCCCTGTCTTAACAATATTTTCCCCTGAAAATATAGCAAGTCTATCAGAATCTAACAAAGCAACTACTGACAACAAATCAGACAGTGAGTGTGTGAGTCAGTAATCACTTCAGTGATTCTGAGTGTTAAGCATAAATAAACACGGCTATTTAGACAATAAGATATTGTCAAAGCCAAACAGAGATATCATATATAAGTAAAGAAGTTCAGTACAGATACATCTCTGCTAGACTAAACAACAAAAGAAAAGAGAATACAGAAGCAAGATGTCATTTTAACTGCCTAACCTGTCTTTGAAATCTTGAGATTGAGATTCAAGAAGGGGCACTCCATACATGCGAGATGTGTTCTTCCTCAGCTTCAGTATCTCAGCAAAGTCCACTGGGTCTTCTTCATCAAGAAATTTCGCTGGGTCTTCTTCATCAATAAATTTTGCTTCAGCGGCGTCCTTCACTTCTTTCTCTATAACTCCATAGTGAATGGATCCGTCAAGTCTTCGTGGGGGTGGCAGGATTGTAGGGTCTGGAACTCTGACTTCGACATTATCTTTGACAGCTTTCTGCAATCTGGCAGACATATCTAGGTCAGCTCTCATTATCCATTCAGTGTAAGCTTCAGCCTTGCGCTTCTCATACCAGAAACTCCAGAAGTAGTTCCTTTTAATGAACTCTATCTTCAGTGCTTCCCATCTTTGAGTGAATTCTACTGGCATCCATTCATCAGTTCTAGGCCATCTGTAGGTCTTCAGATCCGTAGGCTTCCTGAATCTCCTGTATCTGTAAGGAATATCAGCCTTTGAGGGGATCCTCTGACTCACTTACTTTTCTGTTCTCAGCCTGAGGGCTTCAAGGTCTGCTATATGTAATCTTTCCCTGGCTGCTTCAATCTGCCTGGCCTCTTCACCTCTGTACAAGTATCTGTCTAACTGAGCCCATATCTCTTCCATTTCCTGATCCTGTGCCTTAGAAGTAGTATAGGAAGGCTTGTGAGGTGGCTCTTCTTCTGAGTCAGCAGGTGTTGAAGATTTTTCTTTCGATGAGCCCCGTGCCTTGATGGATTGTTTCGTTCTTTGCTCCTTTTTTTTTTTCCTTGTCAGCTTCATCGCTGAGCTTAAGTGTTCTGGGAGGCAGGTTAGTACTTGTTCTCTTGCCTCCAGCTGGAGCCTTGGACAGGCTTCGATTTGGGCTTATTGGCTGCTTCAGCTTCAGCAATCTCCCTTGCCAGCTTCTCGTCAGCTGCTATCTGTGCTTCCTCCTCCGGAGTAATATATCTCCTAGATCCTTTCTTCTTGGAGGGAGGGGTTGGGAGTTTCAGAACTTTCTTGCCTTTACCGGCAATTGGAGGTGGAAGAGGAGCTTCTTCCTCTTCTGAGTCCTCCTCGTCAGCATACTCGGCAACTTCCTTAATAATATCACGAGGAGTTTATGTTGCCTGAGTAGCGACTTCTCTGGCTCCTGAGCCGCTTGGGCCAGTCTCAGTTGATGCTGCAACTGCAACTGAGACACCCTGGGCCTCGCCAGTTTCAGTAGGCGCAGTAGGGGCTGATGTCTGAGTTGATGTTGCCCCTGCTACTGACCTTTCTCTCTTCGGAGCTTTCAGTATCAGCTCATTGGCAGTTTCGCCCTTAGTTGATTTTTCTTTTGTAGTTTCCCCCTTAGCCAAGCTTTCCCCCTTGGCCAAACTTTCCCCCTTTTTGGCATCAGCAAGTAGGGTTGGGGTAGGAGCAGATACCTTCTTGTTCAGGCTTTTGTAGGACGCTGACAAATCATCTAATCTTGAGTGAATTTTGGTCAGCGCCTCATGCAGCTCATTTCTCTCGTTAATCATCTCTTTGCTGTATTCTTTGTGGGAGAGATCTGCTGCAGCCTTGAACTCTTTCAGCTGCTGTTCAACCTTCTCTTCAAGAGCCTTCTGTACAGTTTGGAGTCTGAGCTCATTGCCTTGAGAGATGGCTGCGACTGATTCAGTATGAGTGGTTTGAGCGGCCTTGTATTGATTCAGCAATTGATCCTGGCATTCCTGAATAGTCTTAAGCTGAGTCTCGAATTCAGCTCTTTGTGCAGCTAAGGCATTCGTCAGAATACTAGAGAAGTCAAGAACTTGAGATGATGTAGAAATGGCTGTCCTTAGTCCCTGCAACTCTGCACGCTGTGCCTCAGTGGATTGCCACCAAGTTTTGTGTACGACACGGGCAAGAATGCGATTTTGAGTGCCTTGATTCTTCAGTGCCCTGGCCACTGTCTTCGAGCGACGGCTCTTAGGGCTGGGCGCTACTTCGAAAGCAGATTCTAAGAGAAGCTGAGCATGATCAGCTGCTTTCGAAGTACCAGCCACCGTTTGTCCAGGTCCAAGGATGCTGAGTGGAATATCAGCAGTAGGTGTAGTCGCATCCTTGTCCTGTTGAGTTCCCTCATCAGGCTTCTCAGGGCCTGAATCACGGGGTGGGTCCTGACCATCGGGGTCAGACCCATCTGAGGGCGCTGGTGCTGAGACGGGTTGGCGATCATTCAGCATAGCCAGCATGGCAGCCCTCAGATCTTGTCTTTACGCTTCAGTAGACAAGAAGCAGGAATATAAGGCGCAGGAATATAAGGCGCTTTCTCCCTGACAGAATCTGGATCTTGTCTTTACGCTTGTTAAAGGATCTCCAATGATTAAATCAGAAGTATGAACATCTAGCCACGATCTACGATGTCTCAACTCTTCATCTGAAATTTGTTCAACACATATAGTAGGTGAGTTAGGCATTTCAGTTGTACTATTCTGAGATTGAAGCAATTCAGTTATGAGAGTGTGATCTACTGAGTCACTAGGTTCAGGGGCATTTAGCTCAGGAACTTCAGTTGTTCCCCCTGAGTTGTTATTCTCAGTAGTGGTCTCAGTTACCTCTTGGGTTTCCTCATCGACCTGAGTTACCTGGGATTGACTCTGTTCAGGAGAGTCAATCGGCTCAGCTACTTCTGCTACTGGTTGAGATTCAGTAGACTTGTCTTCAGTTTCCTCATCTGAATCATCATCCCAACATAGCTGGATCTTTTCGACTTTGTCTTTTAAGCTTAGATCCTGTAGCTGTTTACTGATGTCCTTAGATTCAGGTTTAGAGTTATTGCTCCTGTCTTCAGTAGTAAACTCATTAAAAACAACATGAGGGCTTTCCTCCACGCAAAGAGTCCGATAGTTGAATACTCTGAAAGCTTTGCTGACCTGGAGAGTATCCTAAGAACACTCCCTGATCTGACTTGCTATCAAAAGTTTTCAGCTGATCTTTCCCATTATTGTGGATAAAGCACGAACACCCAAAAAAATGGAAATAAGATAGAGAAGGCTTCCTGCCGTTCCATAGTTCATATGGTGTCCTCTTATGCTGCTTTGTCAGTAGAGATCGGTTCTGAGTGTAACATGCAGTGTCAGTAGCTTCTGCCCAGAATTTGGTTGGGAGTCCTGAGTCTGCAAACAGGGTCCTTGCTGCTTCTTTGAGTGTTCTGTACTTTCGTTCAGCAACCCCATTCTGCTGAGGTGTGCGCGCAGCAGATGTCTCATGCTCTATTCCTTCTACTTTGCAGAATTCCTCCACCACGTATTTTGACAATTTTGGTGTTCTTCTCGACACTGAGCCTTTTCAGAAGCGTTGGTAACCCTGTTTTGACATCAGATTTGTTGGCAATAAATATGACCCATGTGTAGCGCGAGTAGTCATCAATGACCACTAATGCATACTTCTTGCCTCTGATCGTCACTGGAGAGAATGGACCGAACAAATCCATATGTAGCAGCTGAAGGATTCCATCAGTGGAAGGAGATGGATTTGGCGGATTTTGATTCCTTGTTTGCTTTCCCTTCAGGCATGCTTCACATTGAGTGTCTTTGCTGAAAACTTCATTCGGCAGTCCTCTTGCTAGAGTGTTTCTAGCCAGTTTGTTGAGCTTTTTGAAGTTGAGATTACTGAGTCTTCTATGCCAAAGCCATCCCGTTCTGTTGTCATTCTTTGGCAACAAACAAGCTTCAGGTTCAGCTGAGTTCCAGTCAGCTACATAGATATTTTTCTTGCGCGAACCTGATAACATTGTTTTGCTTGTAGATTTATCAATAACATCACAGAAACCAGCGTCAAATATCACTCTATTCGAGTTATCACAAAATTGACTAACAGAGAGAAGATTATGCTGAAGTCCTTCAACATATGATACTCTTGGAACTTTGGCAGTTCCAATGCTGAGTGTTCCATAGCCTCCGGTGTAGCCTTTAGCATTGTCTTCAAACTCGATTCGGGGTCCTTCCTCAGTAGTATAATTCTTTAGTAAGTCCTTTTGGTACGTCATATGTCTTGAGCATCCGCTGTCCACATACCAAGGGTCCTTGTGCACCTGCAAAACATAATTATATTTAGGTACCCTTTATTTTTTATTTTGGGTCCTTAGATGTTAGTTTTGGTAACCCATATCTGTCTTACGACCCTGGTGGTCTCAGACAGTTTCTTTCCACTTGAGTCAACATATTTGACCACTGGACTGGTCACTGCTGACTTCTGAACTTTCCAGGTTCAGAAGTCCTGATCTTCTGAGTGGGTGGACTGCTAACCTTTGCCTTTTGCACGACTTTCTTCTTCCTTTTCTGACTTTTGGATCCTTTCCTGACTATTGGATCATAGTAATATGACTCATACTGAGCTGGATGTGTCAGCAGAGGAGGTCCATACTGATCAGCCCACTTTGCTTGGCTGGTTCCCCCTTGACTGAACTGGGGTGATCTGGTGATGATCTTCTTGTCAGAATGCTGATGGGTAGGATGAGGTGCCTTCATCTTTTGTTTGTTCTTGGCTAGGGGGTTCAGTATGTCTGCATTGATGGTCTCCCCTTGAACAAACCTATCAGCAAGCCGGTTTTCTGAGCGTACGGGGGCAGATGTGGAGGCTCCCTGGCTGAATCCAAGTCCCTCCTTGCAGTGCTTGGGCTTGTTGCTTGCTAGCATAGCCTCCAGCTTCTTTTCAGCGCCCATGTATCGCTCTGTCATCAGGTTCCTCCAGACATCATCACTTTTCTTCAGCATTTCATGCTCGGTCTGAAGTCCTGACAGTTCTTGCTTCAGTAGACTCAGTTCAGTATCTTTCTGAGTCAAGCCATTGGTCAAAGTTGAGATCTGATCTTCTTGATGCTGAGACTTGGCCATCACAGAGTTTATCTCCTCCCTGAGTCTCAACATAAGTCCTTCTGACTCAGTAACGACCTGACTTTCCTGAGAAAGTCTCTGATTCTCCACTTTCAGGGTATCCAATTCCTGAAGAGTCTTACTAAGCTGCAAACTCATCTGAATCTGCTCGTCGAGTAGTTCTTCATATGCGATCGCGACGTCCAGATTCTCGTCTGCACCTGAAAGAGTATCGTGTGTGCAGTGTGAGGAGGAATTAAATGGTTCGTGAGAATTTACCTCATCCTCTTCTCCTGCCATGAGACACTTTTCAGTATCTTTTTCATCTTCAAGCTCTAAGGCCATGAAGGCAGCTTCATCATCGGATGAATCCATGAAGGAATCGACTTCATCTGAGTCGTCTGAGAGTTCACCAGCAATGTATGCTTGTCTCTTCTTGATGAACTTCTCCCTTCGAGCTTTGCGTGCTGCTCATTCAGTCGTACTGAGCTCAGGACAGTCATACTGATAGTGTCCAGGCTTCTTGCAGTTGTAGCAGATCGTGACTCTCTCATCTTTGTTTTCGCTGTCTTTCGACTGAGCTGAGTCATCCTGTTTTCTGCATTCAAAAGTATGTGAGTCAGGAGTGCGCTTGGGTGTATAATCGTTCTTACCCTTAGAGTCTCTGACAACTCTTGAGAGCTTTCTGTGCCTCTCTTTCTCCTTCTGGTATTTTATGGCAAGCAATGCGTACTTCTTGGCTAGATTGCCTTCTTGTATATCACTGAGTGAAGGTTCAGCCTTGCTCGTCGCTGGAGCTGCTGTGCTGACTGATGCTTTGAAAGCATGGTCAATTTTGGTGTCAGCTTCAGCTTGCTGCTTCCTTTGAGGTAAGCCAAACTCGAACTCCTCTGCTTTGAGTTCTAAAAATATATGGTCAGGAGTAACAATATCTAAATCAAAATGACGTAATAAAGTTGCAAAGGGGGTCCAGTGACCGTCTGGCAGTGCCCTCAAGATTTTGAGATTCATCTCTCGGTTGGAGAATGTCTTTCCCAGCCCGTTGATAGAGTTCATCAGATTCGTAAATCTGACGTTGAGATCTTCAATGGTGTCACCAGGCATGAGTGACAATCTCTCCAGCTTTTGGAGTTCCAGCGCAAGTTTATTTACTTTGATCTTCTGAGTCCCCCGACTCAGTAGTGCTAGAGCATCCTAGAGTTCCTTCGCGGACTTGCAGTCCTGAACTCTTCCGAGATAGGAATAATTCAGGGTGGTTACTATGGCATTTCTGGCGACGCGGTCTAAGTTGTGAAGCTTTTTCTCCTCTGGGGTGAAGAGACTTCTGTCCTTGGGAATCTTCTTCCTGATCACCATTCCACCTCCATCTTCTGGATCCTGAGTTGTGACGCTATCGATCATGGGAACAATGGGTCCGTCCTCTAGAACCTCTGTCATGCTGTCGTGGAGAGAGGTCAGATGAGCCTCCATTCTGACCCGCCAAACTCCATAATTCTCTACTGAGAACATGGGTACCATCCTTATACCTGACATATCAGACATGATAAATAGTGATATGAATGAAGAATCATATGCAGTGAAAACGTTTTCTGGATCCGTTCAAGTAGACCAGTTTCAGAATAACAAGAGTCTTATAGAACCTGGCTCTGATACCAATTGTTGGTCCCGAGAGCACGTTCAGGTGTAGAGGGGGGGGGGGTGAATACATCTGAAACCGATTTTCTCAACTTAAACACGAACAGTCCTTTTCAGGATGATGTCGTACTGAACGAGTTCAGCAGACCAGATAAGCTGTTCTGAATCATGTTGGCAGAGTGACTGATTCTACTGAGACCTGCTAGTTAACTGAGTGTCAGAATTCAGTATCTTGCAGATAGAGTTCAGTGGTGCGGAATAGTTTAGGCCCAATTCAGTTGAGTTAGAAAACGTTTTTATCAAAATAGTTTCAGTAGTTTAGTGCAGTCTGTTAAGTTTGCTGAAACTCAGTTGAAACTAAGTGTTTGAAAAACTCTCCAACTGTGAAGGAGTCCTTTACAATAAGGATCAGTTCAAGGATGAACTCCTTCGTCTAAGCTATGGATATATTCTATTGAGCTTAGGTTAGAGGGATAGGGAAAAATGAAGTGGCTTCTAGAAAAAACGAACAGCTGAGTATAGCTTTGGGTTCGTGTATCGTCGTTTGGATACTAGAGGCTGTATTTAGCAGTTCAGCTTGGTTCCCTAAGAGCTAGAATGTAGTTCTTCACCGGAGATAGATTCTTCGAACTTCTTGCGGAGAACTTAGGCTTTTCAAGTTCGCTCGTTTTCTCGTTAGCTCGTGTGCTCGTTTGCCCATTAGCTCGTGTGCTCGTTTGCTCGTGAGCTTCAAATTTGATTTATCCCTCTATTTATAGAGAAGAGATTAGGATAGATCCGTTGGAGACGACGATCCTTTGTCTCTCACTCTTTTGGGTAGCTAACGGCTCTTTTAAAGTATGGCGACGGTGTCTTTTCCCTCCATTTTTGGAAAGTTGTTGACTTGCAGCTTTAGTAGGTGTAGGACAGGTGTCTTCTTGTCATTGGCCGAGGTTCAAAAGGTGGTTGACACAGAACAGATTCCAAGGTGATTTGAAACTGACTTCTCTCTTCCTCGTATTTGACTATGCTGATTGACTTTCAAAAGATCTGACAGTTCAGAAGACTGTCTGGCCGTTGCTGAGTCTGATCTATGATTCAGTAGTGAACTTCTGCTGAGTTGGTTCTACTGAAGATCAACTCTGAGTACAGTGGACTACTCCTGCTGAGTACAATCCTACTGACCCCTTTCAGTATACTGCTCCTGCTGAGTCCAGTATTAACTGAGTCTTCTACTTCTAGTGCTGAGGCAAATAAGCTACTGAATGCCTGAACCAGAGCAGAGGGTCTACTGAGTCTGAGACCTCAAAGACAAAAGCGGTTTACAACTTAAAGGTTCATCAATCAATATAGGGTTTTGGGATCTTCAAATCTTCAGACTATTTCAGAGCACAAGGCTACTGAGTAAATGTCAGCACAAAAGATTGAATCATTTCCCACTATATTTAATACTGCTGAGGATAGAATCATCACCCAACACCTTCTTCTTCTGCTCATCCAAGATTTTCTTGGTTGTGCTCTTGGACATCCTAACTTTAGGCTTTCTTTTGTTCTTGGCCTTCTGAGCCTCTTCTTCCAATCGCATCTCATAGTCAAGTTCATCCTGGAGGAGCTGAGCCACTCGCTTATCATGTTCTTCCTGCTCCGCTCGAGTCTTGAATTTGGGCATCGGGGAAGGAGTTGGAGTAGACTCTGTAGCTTTCTCCTTCTCGAGCCTTTGCAGTGGCAGGGGCTCGTCCTCCTGGTCTTCCTAGTCCACAAACTATGCGACCTCCTCTATATGCTGCGCCTGAGCTGAGGATCCTTCACCTGATCCTCCGACTGGCTCGGGCAGCTGAGTTGCTTGGACTTGAGGGATTTGGACTATGGGAGGGGGAACTGAGCTGGTTCCAGCCTGAGCAGCTGAACCTTCCCCCTTGATGACTTCCCTCACCTCAGACTCCCCACCCACCTGAGTTGTCTCAGCCCTTTCTTCCCCCTTTTTGTCATCATCAGTAGCCGGGGTCAGAAGAGCATGGATTGCTTCAACTTCCTTATCGAGTTTGAAGAGAGCAGCTTTAATGGAGTCGGTAGTGGTGTTGAAGTCGCCAATGGCATCGCAGTAATGCTCCCAGTCAGCCTCTTGATCCTTGCGGATTTAGCGAATTTGGGCTGTTGTTTCTTGTATTTGCTTCAGGAGCGATGCGTCGTATGAGGTAGGCATCTCTGCCTGGATGAGCTTTAAGGCGGCCGCCTGATTTTCTAAAGCTTTCTGCACGCTGGAGGTGGCCATCTTATTTCGCTCATCCGTAGTCTTTTGGACTGTGGCTAAGCTGTCAGCTACTCAGAAAAGGATTTCTGCTAAGCTTCGAGCAGCTGCTGACTCTGAGCAGCCAAGTCCGCCTTCTGAGCGGCTAACGCAGTCTGGAAGATCTCCTGAATATTTGGAGTTGGAGTGTCCGAGACCTTCTTGACTGCACTTGCCAGTCTGTCAACAGTCTCCGTCTGAGACTTTGTATATTGCGTCCACTTCAGATAGATGTCCTTAGTTAGGAGACGGTTTTTGTCTCCTTGCTTCCTTATCGCACGGTTGACAGACTTTGAGGACACGGAACCTATAGGTTTGGCCTGATAGGATGAGGTTCCGAGCCTCTGCTCTGAGGCTACGAGCTGTTGCTTTCGGCTAGGCTTCGAAGCAACTGGGGCGTCACCTGATGTAGGAGGTGGAGGTGGTGACACACCCTTCTTGCTGGGAGATTTACCCTTGGGTGATGCTTGATCCTCATCATTGTTGTCATCATCTGCATGATGGGAAGGCGGCGATGGGCTTCTGGCTGTCTGTTGGGAGGACCTCAGATTCAGTAGATAAAGCATGGCTGAGCGCAGGTCCTCGAAGGATACAATGTCAGCGGGTTCCCCAAACCCTATAGCTGACTGCAGACGTTGCTCCTCTGCCAGAAGGAACAATGCAGAATGCTGCTGAATCAGCTCTGCAAGAATATCCCAGTTCAGGAATCTCAGCAGCATCTGAGTCTTGACCCTTATTGCTATGTCGACCAGATCCTGATGAGACGAGATCTCAGGAATCTGTGCAGCGACTTCTCCTGTGGTGCGGAGATGAGTCATCTGCATCGTCGACCATTCGGACGAGACTTCCCCAGCCGGATCCTCAACTGCCTCCGGCTGAGTCTCTTCCGAACTGACCCGTTGTACCTTGTCCTTGAGGGTGGCACCCTCTATCCCGGTATCAGCGTCCAGTATGTCCTCCTCCTGAGGTGGTGGAGGAGAAGCAGACTTTGCGAGAACCTCAGAAGCTCCAGCCTTGGAGAGCTTCTTCCGCTTCGGCGGGTCGGCCCGTGGAGGCAGTTCAGTAGATGATCTTTTAAGCTCAGTGGCTCCACGTCCGACTGACTTCTCAGCCGCTGCTCTCGTCTTGAACTTGATGAGCTTTTTGTCGAAGTATTTTGAATCAGCAAAGGATGCATGATTCGTTACTGAATCTTCGATCAGTATGGACACCTTGGTCACATACAGTAGCTTCCCTACACTAATAAGTCTTCTCTCTCCAGACTTAGTGGGTGCAAACTTGTGTGCCTGAGCCTTCAGCTCGGCCACAAGGAACTCCGTCCAGTTCACCTGGACTCCTTCAATTATTGCCATCATCAGCTGGAGTCTAAGCTTGGACAGCTGGTCAAAAGAACCTACAGCACTCGTCAGGATGTGTATAACAATGTACGCGAGCCCTCTGTACTCCGACAGGAGTTGGTTCTTCGGCAGCGCGGACTTGAAGGAGATGTCGTCCCTTCCACATAAGCGGTGGACATAAGCGTTCATGTCCTTCTCCTTGTAGCCCATGGGACAAATCCCGTAACTCGAAAGATCGAAGAAGGATTTCAGCGCCGCCCTAATATTGATGTCGGCATGGCTGGATTCCCACTTCTAAGGGGCCACTTCCCTCATGTAAGCTATCTCCGATACCTCTCCATCGGTATCTTCCACAGAGCGCCAGTTATAATAGAGCTCGGCCACCTGGCGGGGAAGATATGAACGAGGTTGCTTCGTCACAAGAAGCGTCAGGCCTGACTCCTCTAGAGCCGAGAAGATGGGCTCAAGATACGGGAGCTCTACCTGGTGGAGGACCATCGTCGGTTTGAAGAGAACCCTTGACTGGATGATCTCCTCTATGTTGTGTGGGGTCTGAACGATCACCATAGATATCTGCAAGAAACGCGTTAGCACTTGAAAATAGAGTGAGTTAGTTCAAGGATTGCAGATAGTTGAGAATATTTACCGTAGACACAGAGCTTTAGTAAGAAAGAGTAAGCAGTTGAGAAAATAACGCAACACATATTGAATGCTCAGAAAGCTCTTAATGTACGAAAATGGCGTAAAAGATATGAATAGAGTGAAAAAGGGGAGATTTTATAAGTTTTGAATATCAAGAGTTTTTAATCAAACGACTGGTATAAAATCTCGCTTTTTAATGATGGTTGTGATCTGATGTTATAAAAGGAATTATTACATTAGCCGCCTCTAACCTAGACCCACGTAAGATAAGCGCAGATAAAATAAGGTGAGAAGACATGCATTAAATGCGTTGCAGGCAGCATTAAAGGCTAAGCTTTTTAAATGAGAACGGTTTCTACTGACTTAAACCTTAAAAAAAATTAATGGCGGGAAATAAATGCACATCATGCTACTGAATGCAAACGACTGATTTAATAAATGCGAGCATGCTTCTGAGAATATTAAGTATTTTAACTACGCAAACCTCTTCAGCTGAACTTTTACGATCAGCTGGTTACCGTAATGACTCAAGAGCATCTTTGTGGTACTGATAACCATGTTCCCCCTTACTGTGTACTGTATGATTCTCGACTGAATCAAAGTACTGAGTCTGACTTCTAACTTGTCGTACTGACTCCTCTTACTGACTCGAGTCAGTAGGATCCAGTAAACCTAGCTCAACTGATAATTCTCTGAATCTGTTCTCAGCCAGTGGTTTGGTCAGTATGTCTGCCCTTTGCTTGTCAGTATGGATCTTCTCCATCCTGATATCCTTATTTTCGACATGCTATCTGATGAAGTGGTGTCGAATGTCCACGTGCTTGCATCTCGTATGAAGAACTGGGTTCTGAGTTATAGCAATCGCACTGGTGGAGTCGCAGTAGATGGGCACTTCATCTTGAGTAATTCCATAATCTCTCAGTTGTTGTCAAAGCCAAAGGATCTGGGCACAAAGAACTTCCAGCGGCCCATATACTCGCCTTCGGTAGTGGACGTCGCCACCGAATGTTGTTTCTTTGAAAACCATGATATCGGTTCGTTTGCCTAGAACCGACATGTTCCGGAAGTTGACTTTCGATCTATCCCGCATCCTCGCATAATCGGCATCGAATAACTTTGTTAGTATCGATTATCATCGGTAGGATACCATAACCTTGCATCGGTGTTCCCTTCATGTATCGCAAAATCTTTTCGTCGAGTCCGAGATGACTTCGCTTGGGAATCGCCTGAAATCTTGCACATACACCTACAACATAAGTTATGTCAGGTCTGCTTGTTGTTAAATATAATAAAGAACCAATAATAGCTCTATAATCAGTAGAGTTTACAGAAGCTCCCTCTTTGTCTAGATCGATTTTAAAATTTATGTTCATGGGGATCTTGACTGACTTGCTTGAGTCGCCGCCGAATCTTTTCAGGAGATCTCGAGTGTATTTTGCCTGGCTGATGAATATTCCTTCAGTTGATTGCTTCACTTGGGATCCAAGGAAATAGTTCATCTCCCCCATCATGGACATCTCGAACTTCTCCTTCATTATTTTCTCAAATTGTTGACATATAGTCACGTTCCTGCAACCGAAAATGATGTCGTCCACGTAGATCTGTACCAGTAGGATGTCATCTCCTAACTTGATGTTGAACAAGGTGCGATCTACTGTCCCCTTCTGAAAACCTTTCTGAAGCAGAAAGTCTGATAGGGTATCATACCAAGCCCTGGGTGCTTGTTTTAACCCATACAGAGCTTTCCGAAATCTGTACACCTGATGTCCCTGCTGAAAGTCGGGCGGTTGTTCCACATAGACTTCTTCCTTCAGTACGATGTTCAGAAATGCTGACTTTACATCCATTTGATATACTTTAAATCTTTGATGCGTTGCATAGGCGAGGAACAGACGAATAGCTTCCAATATGGCGACTGGGGCGAATGTTTCATCAAAGTCTATTCCTTCTGCTTGAAAGTATCCCTTAGCAACAAGTCGAGCCTTATTTCTGACAATGACGTTGTTTTCATCTCGCTTGTTTTTGAAGACCCACTTAGTGCCGATCACGTGCTGATGTCTAGGTCTGTCAACAAGCTCCCAAACTTCATTTCGGACAAACTGGTTCAGCTCCTCTTGCATGACAATGATCCAATCAGCATCGTTGAGAGCATCCTCTATCGTCTGAGGTTCTTCAGTAGACAAGAAGCAGGAGTAGAGAGAACTTTCTCCTTGGCTTAATCTGAATCTTGTCCTTATTGCTGCTGATGGATCTCCTATGATAAGATCAAAAGAGTGAGCGTCAAGCCACGAACGTCTGAGTTTGACTTCTTCTTCTGAGATTACTTCTGTACAGTCAATAGGAGTGTTAGGCATTTCAGTAGTGCTATTCTGTGACTGAAGCAATTCAGTAAGAAGGTTAGGATCTACTGAGTTTCCAGTTTCAGGGGCATTTAGCTCAGGAACATTAGTCGTTCCCCCTGAGTTTATATTCTCAGTAGAGGTCTCAGTTACCATTGGGGCTTCCTCATCGATCGTTGTTACCTGATGTTGATTCTGTTTGGTAGAATCAACCAGGTCAGCTACAGTGCCTGCGGGATGGATCTGGATATCTTCATCGTCTGACTCATCATCCCAACAATGCTGGATCTTTTCAGCTTTGTCGTTCAATGTGAGATCCTGTAGCTTGCTGCTGACATCTTGAGGATTTGTCTTATTAGGCTTCATGTTCTCAGTAACAAACTCATCAAAGACAACATGAGGGCTTTCCTCCATGCAAAGGGTCCGATAGTTAAAGACTCTGAAAGCTTTACTGACTCGAGAGTATCCTAAGAATACTCCTTGATCAAGGACAACCAAAAATATGGAAATGAGAAATAGAAGCAATTCTCCCTTTCCACAGTTCGTAAGGCGTCTTCATGTGTTGTTGTGTAAGTAGTGAGCGATTCTGAGTGGAACAGGCGGTGTCAATAGCATCAGCCCATAACTTTGAGGGTAGTCCAGAGTCTGCTAGGAGCGTTCTTGCTGCTTCTTTAAGTGATCTGTTCTTTCGTTCAGCAAGCCCGTTCTACTGAGGGGCGCGAGCTGCTAAAGTCTCGTGCTTGATTCCCTCTGTATCGCAGTACTCTTTTACTACTGAGTTGAGAAATTATGTTCCTCGGTCTGAGCGGATTCTCTATATCTAGATGTCTTTCTACACACTGTGTTTCTTCAGCAGTCTTGGCAACTCAGTCTTGACATCAGATTTGTTGGCTATGAAGATGACCCACGTATATCGAGAATAATCGTCAACAACGATGAGGGCATACTTCTTGCCTCTTATAGTCACTGGAGAAACTGGCCCAAAGAAGTCCATGTGTAGCAGTTGAAGGATTCCATCAGTGGAAGGTGACGGAATTGGTGGATTATTTTTCTTTGTCTGCTTTCCCTTCAAGCACACTTCACAGTTTCTGTCTTTCATAAAAGCTTCATTGGGCAGTCCTCTGACTCTAGAGTTCTTGGCTAGCTTGTTCATTGTCTTAAAATTTAGGTGACTGAGTCTCTTGTGCCACAACCATCCTGTTTTATCACTGGATTTCGTGTGAGCAAGTAAGCAAGCCTCGGGTTCTGCGGTATTCCAATTTGCAACGTAGATATTCTTCCTCCGCGAACCTGATAACACTGTTTTCCCTGTAGATTTGTCAACAATATCACAGAAACCAGCGTCAAAGATAACTCTATTCAGATTACCACAGAATTGACTGACAGAAAGGAGATTATGTTGGAGTCCTTCAACATATGTTACTCTTGGAACTGAAGCAGTCCCAATGTTCAGTTTTCTGTATCCCTTTGTATAGCCTTTAGAGTTGTCACCAAACTCAATTATGGGACCATCTTCTTGTACGTAATTGGTCAGAAGGCTCATGTGTCTCGAGCAGCCGATGTCCACAATCCAAGGGTCCTTATGCACCTGCAAAATAGAAACATTTTTAGGTACCCTTTGGTTCAGTTTGGGTCCTTAAGCGTTAGTTGGTGATTTCGCGACCCAGGTCTGTCTCGGGACCTTAGGAGTGTGAGACTTCTTTTTCTGAACCTTGTCAGTCTTCTTCTCCACTGGACTGGGAGATACTGACTTTCTGGCAGTTTTGGGTTCAGGAGCTTTCTTCTTCTGAGGCTTTGTGCTCCTCCTGACCCTGGGCTCATAAAAGTACGAACCATATTGTGCTGGATGCTCATACAGTGGCTCTTTGTACTGCTCTACCCACCTGACCTTCTTGGTTCCCTCTAAATTTGATCGTGGTGTCCTAGGGATAGAACCTTTGGTCATTTGCTTCTTGTTGCTCGGCTGAGATGCACTCATCTTCTGTTTGTTCTTCGCCTGAGTTGTTGGTTCAGAAATCTGAACTTTCCCTCTGACAAACCTATCAGCCAGCATTTTTGAGCTTTTAGAAGTGGAAGTGGAAGCTTCATGAGTGTAGCCAAGTCCTTCTTTCATGGCTAGTGGTCTTTGAGCTCTAAGCATACTTTCCAACTTCTCTTTAGCTCCCAGGTATTGTTCAGTCATCAGTCCTCGCCAGACCTCATCACTTTTCTGAAGTGATTCATAATCTTTTTCAACTTCTGCGAGTTTCTGACTGAGTCGGGCTATTTCAGTATCTTTCTCAGAATTGTCCTTGGTCAGAACTGATAGCTGAGTTTCTTGAAGCTGAGACTTAGTCATAAGAGATTCAATCTCTTTCTTGAGTCTCACAACCAGATTCTCTGAATCAGTAGAGACCTGACAATCAGAAGAAAGTCTCTGATTCTCAGCCTTTACCTTTCCAATTCCTGAATAGTTCTGCTGAACTCTCTGCTTAGCTGAATCTGCTCCTCTAGTAGATCATCATATGCTTGTACCACGTCTAGAGGTCTGTGACTGAGCATGTGTCGTGTGTGCTCTGTGAGGAAGAGGTTATATTAAGTTTCGAGTTTACCTCAGCCTCTTCTCCAACCATCAGACAACATTCAGTTGTTGATTCAGGATCTGTTTCTCCAACCTCAACGGCGACAAATGCAGCTTCGTCTTCAGAAGAATACATGAATGTATCTTCCTCGATTGAGTCATCGGATATCTCTCTGGCGATATAGTCTGCCTTCTTCGGGCAAATTTCTCGCCTCTGGCCTGCCGTTTTGCTCGTTGAGCAGCTGAGAGTTCGGGACAATCGTACTGATAATGTCCCTCCTTCTTGCAGTTGTAGCACACAGAGGTTCTGCCGCCTTTTCCAACTGAGTTGTTGGATGGAATAGCAGCAGGTTCTGCGTTCCTGCAATCAGTAGAAGTTTTAGATTCTTCCCTTTTTTGATAATCCTTTTTACCTGAGGGAGAATCTCTGTGATATTTCTTCAGCTTTCTGACTCTTTCTTTTTCTCTTTGATATTTGAGAGCCATGAGCACAAGATGATCAGTAGCAGGAGTCTCGAAAGACTTAGCATCTGACGCAGCTACTGTCTTGCTGGAAGAAATGGGGTTGGCTCCAGTTTTGCTGACTGTTGCTTTGTAAGCATGATCTATCAGTTGGAGCACTGGAACATCGTTGGGGTAGGCTGTGCTCGAATTCCTCCGTCTTTAATTCTGAAAATATAACATCAGGAGTTAGAGCATTAAGAACTGAGTGACGTAAATAAGTAGCAAAAGGAAGCCACTTCACTCGAGGCAATGCTCTCAGGATCTTGGTGTTCATCTCTTTGTTGGTGAACGTCCTCCCCAGCCCGTTGATCACATTGATCTAGTTTGTAAATCTGACGCTTAGCTCGTCAATGGTCTCGTTGGGCTCCATGGCAAATGTGTCGAACTTTTGAAGCTCTAGCTCGAGCTTGTTCTCTTTAATATGCGGGGTTCCTTGGCTCAGTACATCCAGGGTGTCCCAAAGTTCCTTTTTCGTCTTACAATCTTGCACCCTCTCGAGGTGTGAATCGCTGAGCGTAGTCAGGATTGCATTCCGCACAACTCGGTCGAGGTTGTGCAGCTTTTTTCTCTTCAGGCGTGAAGGCTAATTTATCTTTAGCCACCTTAGCACCAGTCTGTGCTCCTACACCTCCCATAGCGGCATATTGAACGATGTCGATCATGGGAATGATAGGTCCTGTCTCTAGGACATCAGTCATGCTGTCGTGTAGCGATGTAATGTGCGCCTCCATTCTCACACGCCATACCGTATAGTTCTCCACAGAGAACATTGGCACCATCCGTATACCAAACATATCAGACATAATGGATGAGAGTATAAGGATGTATGAAGAGATGCTTGTGCAGTGAAAAATGTTTTCAGGATCTGTTCGAGTAGACCAGAGTTTCAGAACCGATGATCAGGAGAACACTAATGCTCTGATACCAATTGTTGGTTCGGAGACGAGTGTCAGGTGTAGAGGGAGGGGGGGTGAATACACCTGAGTACAAGTTCTTTTTCTCAAACGTGAAGGACAACTGAGATGTAGGTTGCAACTGATGAACAGTGCCAAATATTAACCTTCTGATCGCAGGTCAGAGTGACTCAACTACTGCGTTTCTCCTACTGACTTTTGTCAGTATGTGATTCTCAATCGGAGAGCTAGTGCGGATAAGTGTGTAGGGCCCGATAAACAGATAGTCCTATTACAAGAACTACTGATAAAATAATACTAAATACCCTCTAAGTGCTCATTAAGATTAACCACTGACTCATAACCCAACAAAAACATAAAAATCGAATAAAACAAACGAAATGAGCAAAATTGCCCAAGAACAATGAACGGCCATCCAAAATCAATCTTTATGCGTACACATCAGATTCATTCTAAGAAAAGAAACAATCGGGGTCAAAAGAAACATTTGATTGTAACGACTCTGCCATTCCGGTTCAGACATGCATGAAAAGTTCACAAGATGAGCATAAACACATAACATCATGAGCATAAAAGTGTAAAAGTCAAACATGACAGCGAAATTGGTGGAGAGAGAAAATATGAAGTTGAATTAAAAGAAGAGAAGTTTACAAAAACACCCTTAATGAGAATGATTTTCTCATTTTTTGATTTATTTTTAAATGCTACCTAATGAAAAATGATGGTCATAGATTAACGAAATGGGCGGAGGAGATCGGTTATCGTATTTCTTTTGAATGTGGGATCTCTTTTGATCCATTTCCTATATATATATATATATAGGGTAGGGTTCCCGTGAGAACCAACTCCTATATGATAACTAAGAACTAATTAGAATCATAGATTATAATTAGATTAACGGTCAGATTTCCCTATATATTATTAATATTTTCCTAATATATATTAATGTAAGGGTATATTTGTAATATAAATAACACATAATATCTCTTTTTTAGGAAATATTAAATTCAATCTTGTCAAAATAATGGAATGAATCAATAAACAAATAGTATGTAATACAATTTGCAAAAAATATTGGAACATTTCCATTAACAAATACTCCATAAATAAATATTGGAGATATTTCCGCAATATTGGAACATTTCCGCAAATATTGGAACATTTCCATAATCAATAAACAAAAAGTAATATGCAATACTATTTAGAGAATATTAAAATGAGTCCATGCATAATTTCGAATGGTGCATTATTTTTTTTCTTGTGCGTAAATTTATTCAGTTTGATGCATATGTATAAAGTGTTTGATGCATATGTTTATTTAGTTTCGTGCATAAGTTTTAAAAATATATATTCTTCTCCGCCAACAATGAAAATAATGCATAGATAGTAATTGTTTAATGCATATGTATAAAGTGTTTGATGCATATGTTCTTTTAGTCTGATGCATAAGTTTTAAAAATATATCTTCTTCTCCGCCAACAATGAAAATAATACATAGATAATAATTGTTTAGTGCATATGTATAAAGTGTTTGATGCATAAATTCGAATATTTTGATGCCTTCATATAAATGAATATGTACCTACTTTTTTATGCATAAATTTATCAAATTTGATGCATATGTATGAAGAGTTTGATGCATAAGTTTATTAAGGTTGATATATATGTTTAAAACAAACATTCTTATAACATCTATATTTATTAATGAAGAATTTTACTTCTTATATGCTACTAAACACGTAATTTTGATGAATTAGTAATTACATTTTGTTTCATTTTGTTTCATTTATTATATTTAATGTATATTGTCATTTCCTAAAATTAATTGATTAATTCTCTTACGAATAGTTATATAAGGTAATAAATTAAAGTATATTAATGTATTTGATGATATGAAAACATTAATGAACACATTAAAGGTATTGATAAATACATGAGATCATGGAACAAAATATGTTAATCTTCTTGAATTGAGTAATTATGATATTAAGTAATTGGAAAGTTTCGAACCATCCAATTTTAGTGAATCAAAATTAATAATGTGAAATGAAACATAAGGAAACGAAAATGAAACATTTCCATGTATAGAAAACACATTAATTATGAAATGTAAAACAAATTACAACAATAACCTTCTCCTATTGTTTAATAAATAAAAAAAGCATTGAATGATAGCTTTAAGAATAACCATAGATCAAAGAATATAAATGGTTAAGATTGGTTCTTAGTTCTCATATAGGAGTTGGTTCTCATTTGATCCTTCCCCTATATAGGGTGTGGATCTAGGGAGATCCAACACTCAAAAGAGATATGAGAACCGATCCTAAGCGTCGATCGGTCCTAATCTAATGGTCAATATCAACCCCTTCTTTCTTTAAAAAAAGAAAAAAAAATGGTGGAAAGGGTGTTTTTGGAATAGAAATAGTATAGGATTTGGGCGCTAGAATTCATTGTTTCATTCTCCCACTTTCAAAATATTTTGAAAATCAGAAACGGCGGTTTCATTCTTTCATTCTCCCCCTTTTTTCTAAAAACTTCCATCCATAATCGAGAATACCCACTACTCCCAAACTTTTGAGTGCTACAAGTTCTTCCAGAATCGAGATTCGTCGTTCTTGATAGAGTACGTTGCTAGAAGGGCGCGTAATCGTGGAAAGCGATTGTTTTCGTGTCTTGGTCCAGAAATCGACTAACAATTCGCAGAATAAGAGTAGAATTCCCTCGAATCGACGAAATTTCAGGTATGTTTCATGTTTTCGTTTCTTAATTTAGGTAACCCATGGATTATTTTGTGTTTTAGAGATATGATTGTTTATGTGAATGAAACCCTATGGAAATCGATGCGATTGGTGAACATGGAAGGGTATGAATTTGGTATTTGACGGAAACCGAAAAAATGAACCAATTCTGAAACCCTAAACCCCCATTTAACCTTAACAAATTATAGATTTTTTGTTTTTGAATGGTGTAATTGATGCTCATATAATGTTTTTAGCTTGTTATTTGCTTGTTTTCATTGTGAAATTCATACTCATGTGAATGTTATTGGTTTGTTGATTTAGGTTGGTTTATTTGCCAAATGCTTTGTTTATTGATTTCAGGCCTCCAATACTAACTTTTTGCATTTCGATTGCAATGGTTACAGCATGGACGCAGGTTAGTAATTTTATTCGATTGAAAAAGAAATCTTCTGTTTTATTGAGCATCAGCATTATAGTAGAGCTATATTAGCATGAACATATGACTTTGGTAGCATAAAATAAAATTCGTTTGCTACATAGAAAACTTGTTGTTTGTGCTTCAAAATTTCTGAATGGTCAGCATAAAAAAATATCCTGGTTTGCATAAAATCCGGTAGTCATGTGCATAAAAATATTTTTTTTATAAAAGCTTCATATGTTTGTGGTATGGATAAATTTAAAACTGATGTGCAATAAATTCATGAGCATTCAATGCATAAAATCAGTGAAAAAACTGCATCCATACTAAGTCAATATGTTAAAAATGAAGGCGGATCGAGAGGTAAAGGAAAGAGGAAGAGAACCAAACAGCCGGAAGAGGATGTTCCTTTAAGAAATTTGTTGAATAAAGGGAAGGACAAGGTTAAAGATAGCAAAGCGAATGAAATGACGAAGAAGAATAAAGTGGATGAGAAAGCCAAGTTGTCTGCAAAATCAAAAGGTAAGAAGATAGTGGATGTTCATGACCAACAACAAAAGGGCAAAAGGAAAACGGATAAACATGTTGAGGACGGTCAACAGACAAACAAAGAAGAACTTGTGAAGAGGGAGGACGATGTTAATCAATTGACAAGCCGATGTTGTCCGCATTCCCTCATGGAGGCAATAAGCAAAATGAACGAAGGACAGTTGGCTATGGTAAGGACAATGGGTTTTGGTGGAATTTTGGGGATAGATGTTAGTAGACTACCAAATAAAATGTGTTATTGGTTAGTTGAGAATTACGACCCTAAGAGATCACAACTTGTAATATCGGAGGGAAGGAGAATAGATGTGAATGAGATGGATGTTTATCGGGCTTTTGGGTTCCCTCGGGGGGGTCTAGTAATACGTAAGAAAAAATTCAATGATCGTAGCGATGTTGTTGATGAATGGGTAGGACAATTCACAAGTAAGGGACTTGTGGATAGTTGTCATAAGATCTCGGTAAATCATGTAACCGCGACATTGCTCGGAGATGAGAGAGCGGGGAAAATTTTTAGGATGAATTTTCTAGTGTTGCTTGCGAGCTCCCTTATCCAAACAAGCTCCAATGGGTACCTTTACCCATTCTTTTCCGATCCATTGGAAGAAGAAAGCGATGCGCGGCAATGGAATTGGTGCGAGTTGGTTATCCGCTGCCTGATTGATACCTGCAGGAAGGAGAATAAAACAAAACCCTTTTTCTGGGCCGTCACTATTTCTTCTAGTAATTTCTATGTCTCTGTTTATGCTTATCATTAATAAAGATTGTGCTAATGAGTTAATAATTTCATGCAAATAACACTGTAAGCATTTTGTAAAAGTCATGGTTGATTGGTCATTTTTTATGCATATCCTGAATAAAGTTTGTGCTAATGACTTTATACTTTTATGCAAATAAAAATGTAAGCAGAATTTTTAAGTCATTGTTTATGTCATTGCAGACTTAATACTTTAATGCAAATCATGAAGCAAGTTTGTGCTAATTTTTTTATTATTTTATGCAAATAAAACTGTATGCAGATATTTTACGTGGATCGTGTGATGATGTTCAATGAACGAATGGGGAGGCAGCTACCTTTAATAAGAAATTAGGATTGAGTGCAATTGAGAAAGAGGCAACAAATGGAGTTGGAGAATGGTGGATTTGGAGAGGGTCGCATATTGGAACCCGTTGCAATTGCGAGTTTAGAAGAAGAAAATTGAATGAATGTAACAGCTGTGCTTGGGGGTAGTAGCGACAGGGCAGGTCCTTCTACTGTACAAGAACCATCCTTGAAGTATTCGTCCTTAATAATGAAACAAGTCGAAGCAGTTGCAGGGCAAATGGTGAAACTCATGAAGCTGATTGAGGATGCACCGTCAGAATTATTTAACAACAATTCATTTAAGAAAACGGTTGATGCGGCTTCGAAGGTCATTGCTTCCCGTGTACCAGAATTTGTGACATTGGTTGAGGACCATGTAGAAGAGATTGATGGTGATTTCTGGAATTCAGAAGAAGTGAAGGAAGCCATGTTTGCTATTGACACGACGAGGCTTATGGTGAAGAATTACATGGATGAATTACCTAGTTTTAGTTTGGGGATGACACAACTATTCCGGCCCACACAAATTGATAAGGTCAAAATGTTGTTATTTTGGGTTAGAAAATTATTTTATGAACTCACATTAACGTTTTATTTTGCTTGTTGTAGGGAAATTTGAACGAAGAGAAGGTTGAGCCTCCTACCACTGCAAAGAACATATCCACTGACAGTCACGGAATTTCGAAAGAAGCCAATGTGGAGTGTCATGGTTCGGACCTTATCCCGGATCAAGGTGTGGAAGAATTGGTTAGGGCCATTGATGCTATAGCGGAAGTTGTAGTTAGCTTAAATGAAGAGCACGGTAAATTGGGCAAAGATGAAGAGGTAATTAGTACTTGAACTTATCTAAATAATCTGTATGAAACGGTTTGCATAAATATTATTCTGTGTAAGCATAATTAATGTAAATAGTAGGCACGAAAATATGTGTTTCCTACATAGTTGGTGATCCCGTAGCATGGCTGGTTATTTTGACCTTCTGTTAAATGTTTTTTCTAGTTATGCATAAACTGTATGGTTGGTATGCATAAATTATGTATTGCATTAGCATGAATTTTCATGTTGAATACCTAGTTTGTGATACAGCTGCAGACCCGGTAAGTTTGGTTTTGCTGCAAATTGTATTTCGAAGGTATGCATAAAAATTTTCTATGTGTGCATAAATTATGCATTGCATAAGCACGAAATGACATGTTTAATACATAGTTGGTGATACTGTTGCATGGCTGTTTAGTTTGCTATTATCTTAAATCTGTTTCGTAGATATGCATAAACTTTATAATGTGTATGCATAAATTATTTATTGTATAAGCACAAAAAAAATTATTTCGTTTTCCTTTTTAATAACCCATATCATGTATTATATAAAAGTATTTATTGCATATGTAGTTGAATATTTTTGCCCACCAAATTCATTGTATTTATTTTGTAATTACAAAAAAAAAATTAAGGGGGGCTCTGAGAACGAGGAAGAAGAGGTAGAAAATAAGGGTGAAGGTAGTTCGAAGGCGCCGGTACAATATATATACTACGCTTACTAAATCGTCATATTTGAATTGACAAAATATTTCATTACTTGCTATTGAATTTCAATTTCTAGGTTACAAGCCGAATGCCTTGCCGGAATAAATCTTCAATGAAGAGTGCAAAGGCGAAGAAATCACCGTACATTCTGCGTTACGTGGACGCATCAAGAAATTTAACAAAAACAGAGATTACAGTTTGTTGGTTCAGCCTTTTTGTAGCCGATGATAATTGGTATGGTTATTCATGGATCATATTATATAAATTATTCTTGTTTGATAGATAGAAATGACTTATGTTGAACTATTTATGTTGCTAGTCTGCTGTTTGATTGGAAACAATTTAAGATTTATGCCCAAAAGTTGCGGGGCTTGAAGCAAAGCAACTGGGTTGACAATCTTATAATTGATGCATGGGGCGCCATTCTAAACGAAAGGGAGCAAGTGAAGTCGGATGAATCACCGCTACGGTTGTTTGCTCCATTGAGGGTACGTATAATTCAATAAGATAAGAGACTTTAAATGAACTATGTAGATGAGGATTTATGCATTAACAATGTCTAATATACACAGAGCGGCACAGTGGTTTGTCCCGAGAAAGACATTGATTCGTTTAAGAAGTAGGAAATTTTCAATCTAGGAATGGCTACGACGCTGACAACACATAAAGTTGCTAATCTGAATAAGATTCAACTGGTAACTGAAATTATAGGAATTCAACTATTTTTATTTTGGGTCATGTTGGCTAATTGGAAATTATTTGCTTCTTTTGTAGTATGTTTTCCCGATTGAGAATGAGGGCTGCTACTTCATGATATGTTTTGATTTGAGGATGAAGTGGACTTTCATAATTGACAATACCACTGACCACAAAAGCATTGATATGAAAGTGAAGTATGGAAACATACTCAATGATTTGGTGAGCAAAATCTTGAGTTACATAGAATTTTATTTTATCTTCATAATGAAACTGCGCTATATTTTTTTCGTTCTTAGACATATTTGTTGTCTCAATACCTAACGGAGATGAAATGCACAAGCCGTGCAAAGATGGTAGAGAAATACGAGCCAGAAATGATCATTCCAGTATGGGGGAATAGATCGAAAGTTATGGATTCAGGTATTATTTAATAAGCATAAAATAATATTACTGTGTGCATAAATTAAGAGAATGACAAGCATAAATATTTTTGCGAGAATACTACTTGATAAATATGATTGATTTCTTGCAGGAGTTTATTTGATGAGACACATGGAGATGTTCAAGGGTGATTTAATCAACTGGGACACGGGATTTCTAAGGAAAGGTGTGAAGCAGATAAAGCTTTTGAGGATGCGGTATTGTTTGAGCATAGTTAATTTCGGTGATAACTAAATGAAGGAGACGGTTGAACTAGAGGCGGTTGGACATGCAGATGAGAATGAACTTGATTCTAAAGAATGTGTCAAAGAATTGCTTGATAGTTAGAATGTTGGGTTGTGCGACTCTTTGGTTTGGATAATTTCGTAGGAAAAACTTAGTACTTTGGATGGTCTTTATGTTTTTAAAGGATTAAGTAGTGGAAGAAATGTAGTGGAAAACTTCTTTTGGTATATTCAAGTATTCTAAGTTATGCATTCATAATTGGATCATATGCCAAAAACAATTGGGGAGGAATCATATTATATAAACAATCTTGTAGGAAAAAAACATATATGCACAAAAAATACATAACATAAGCATGAAAATACAATACGATATGCATGAAATTGAAAACCTTAACATATTTAGATATGCATGAAGTCATAAAAGAAATGCATGAAACATCAATACGGTATGCATGATATATAAAACCTTGAACATAATCAGTACCATAAAGGTTGAACTTGAGAGGTATAGTATATATGCATGAAAATCATAAAACATAAGCATAAAAACAGACGGTGGTATGCATGAAAATAACATAACATAAAGCAAAGCGAGTCAGTTAATACAAATTAGTCCAAACAGACGGTGCATCGGTCTCTACTAAGTTCTGCATAAAAAGTTAACAGGAATCTTCTACATCCTTAAAGTTAGGGCAGTTTCTTGAATCGTGATGTCCCATCTGGTTGCATTTCCGAAACACCCTCTGAGGCTTCAACTTAGCACGCAATGCAGCCTCCTTCCTAGATTGTAGTCTACTGCCCGATCCCTTGGTTTTTACTTGATCTAGTGGCAGAACCTCGACATCTTGAGGGATATGTGAGCCATAACAACTTTCAAACGTGTTTTGATTAACCTTACTACTTGAACCGCCTTCATCATCAATCTGATATTTTTTGACCAAATCATCAAAATCAGACAGTAGTTCGTTCATACGTGCAGGGTTGCCGGCAACCAATGCCGCACATTTGAATACTACGTCCAACAACTTCTTAGTGGCATCTGCAGCAGAATGACCGACATTCCTAACTTCAGAAGACTTATCAAAACGTTTGAAAGACACATTTCTACCCCAACGAGAAAGGACACAAGAATCTGGAACACAACTGATATTGGAATTCTTGAACACCTTCAAAATGTGCCTGCACAACAGACCGTGCATCTCCATCTTCCTGCATGTGCATGAAACCCTCTAATCAACAACATTAAACGTAACGTTGAAAACACCAACTGTATTCTCATCAATTTCAAACATCTTCATGAAACCACTATCGGTTATTTTTTTAATAGAACACACGTTCACAACCTCAACCCATTCACCCTGCACCTTACAAAACATAGTGTTTGAATACACTGCAGCCAAACTTCGCTCCAAAGGCAACATTGTTACTAAAATTGGTAAACTACCATCATCCGCTGCGTTAAGTTTGTCCAGTGAGTGTCGTTGAGCATTTATTGCACTCTCGAACAACAAATAGAACATCACCAGATTGGCCTTCGATTTTAAGTAAGTCCGGAAAAAATGATTCTCGCTCTCGGACATGGATGTTGTGCGAAACAATCCAGACAATGGGAAGTCTCGGAAATAAGCAGGAATCCAATAATGGCGTAGGTCAAACATCCCATCAAGCCAATCATGACCAACCAAATCAAAATCCAATAAAACCGATTTCCACTTCGCGTCGAACTCCTCTGGTTGCAGGTCGCTATTCCACACAATGTCATTAAATCTTTTCGTAAAATTAGTGTTTTTTCTTAATGACACCGGAATCTTATCCAGAACTTTCAGCATGATGTGCCACATACAAAAGCGATGCCGCGTTTCAAGCATAACATTCTCCATTGCAATCTTCACGGAAGGATCCTGATCGGTTATTAGTAACTTCGGACAACCGCCCATGCAAGTCTTGAAAGTGTTAAGTAACCAAGAATATGACTCCACTGTCTCTGAGGACAACAAATCCGCTGCAAACGTAATACACTTGCCGCGGTTGTCGAGGCCGGTGAAAGGAACCTATTATGTAGGCTAGGTTGTCGAAATTGGGATATGTACGTGTCCAACACTGTATAGGATACAGTGTTAGAAAAGGTTATGTACTCCCTAAAATCTATTATGTAGGTGTCCTTTCGGAATCTATTGCGTAGGTGTCCTTTAGGATACTATCCTTTCGGAAAAGGTTATGTACGTGTTCAATTGGGATATGTACGTGTCCAACACTGTGAAAGGAACCTATTATGTAGGCTAGGTTGGTGAAATTGAACAAATTTCAAATTGGACACGTACATATCCCAATTCTTGGAATTTCATACTCATGACTCCTTTCATTAATCCCAATACAGTGTCCAACAGTGAAATAGATTTTATGCAAACGTAATAACAAATTGGAATTATAGGATACAGTGTTAGAAAAGGCGGATTCGGCTTCGGGTAATGGCTTGTTGAACAAATTTTCACTACTCCCTAACCTAACCACAACCTAGCTTGTTGAACAAACCTAGATTTAATGTTTAGATAGCATTACGAGGAAGGAATCCAATTTTAATCTCTACCGTTGTTGGACAAGCTGACATAGATGATTAACCTCCTTAATTCGACTACCATTACGATAGCTTCGCCACCTAAGTTGTTGAACAATCTGGCACTAATCTTCATAACCTAAATTGATCAGGTTTAAGTTAATCCAATTAAATCTTTCTGCCCCGAATTAAGTCGAAATCCTAGTCTTCAATTACTACGAACAATTAGATCTCACAAAGTTTGTATCTCATATTCGTCACCCTTGCCGAAGCCCTAAAAAGTTTAGCTACTCATTATTAACTTGGACAAGCTAAGTGAAACGAACATAGTAAGAACTGAATTTAAAGTGTTGAATGTAAAACTGAATACCGAACTGAAACTGAACGTAAATGCTGAATCTGAACGAATGTTGAATCTGAATGAAAGCTGAAAAACTTAAACTGCTGAATAAACGGAAGTACTGAATCTGAACGGGCAAGCTGAATGTAACTACTGAATCTGAAACAAGTGTTGAATTCTTCAAAAGCTGAAAACTAAATTAAACTACGAAAACAATAAAGTGTTTGAAAGCTTGTGCTGAAATTAAAATCTAAACTACGGGACTAAGAACGAGATGGCTGAAGACAAAACTAAACTAATGAAGCAGCGAGAGATTGATGTATATTATATGTTCGTCTCCAGCCCCTTTATATAGATTTCGAACTTGATCCACCAAAGGAAAGATATCGGGCAAATCTTTTTGAATCTTGATCTTCAAGACTCCTTTTCCTTGTATAACTTCAGCCCTAAAATATCTTCAAGCTCCAAATCTTTAGCAAATCTTTCCTTCTCGATCTAAATCCCGTTTTATCTCCAAAAAACTGCCAAAATATCTCCAACTCAGCTCCGAACCGCCACCTCATCTCCGGACCATAAACCTGCTGAAAATATACATTTCTACGCACAGAACAGCATCAACTTGGACAAGATGAGCGTCTGAACTGGGTAAATTCGAGGGGTATAAAATAGACACATCAGAGATTTCTAAAGAATGAACTTGATTCTAAAGAATGTGTCAAAGAAATGCTTGATAGTTAGAATGTTGGGTTGTGCGACTCTTCGGTTTGGAGAATTTCGTAGGAAAAACTTAGAACTTATGATGGTATTTATGTTTTTTAAGGATTAAGTGGTGGAAGAAATGTAGTGGAAAACTTCTTTTGGTATATTCAAGTATTCTAAGTTATGCATTTATAACTTGTTTTTTATGCAAATAAAAATTGGGGACAATGAAGATATATAAACATACTTGTAGATAAAAAATGGATATGCAAAAATAATACATATCAAAAGCATGAAAATACAATACGATATGCATGAAATATAAAACCTTAAACATCATCAGTAACATAAAAGTTGAACATGAGAACAGATATAGATATGCGTGAAGTCATAAAACAAATGCATGAAAATTCAATACGGTATGCATGAAATATAAAACCTTGAACATAATCAGTACCATAAAGGTTGAAAATTCAATACGGTATGCACGGTCATACGCAGTAGTTCGTTCATACGTGCATGTGCTTGAACATAATCAGTACCATAAAGGTTGAACTTGAGAAATAAAATAGATATGCATGAAAGTCATAAAACACATGCATAAAAATATACTTTTGTATGCATGAAAATAAGATAACAAAAAGTTAAAGGGATTCAGTTAATAAAATTAGTCCAAATAATTCTAACATTCAGTGCATATGTCTCTACTAAGATCTGCATAAAAACTTAAGACGAATCTTCAACATCCTTAACGTTAGGGCAGTTTCTTGAATCGTGATGTCCCATCTGGTTGCATTTCCGACACATCCTCTGAGGCTTCAACTTAGCACGCAATGTCGCCTCCTTCCTAAACTGTATTCTAGAGTAGCATATTTCCTGCAAACGTAATTATACATATGCATGAACATTGTACTTATGCATGAATATTACACAGTATCAATATAAACTCACAAATACATATGCTTGAACATTGTACTTACGTATGCGAAAATTATAATAGTGAATCTACAACATAAAAACAATACTTAATCAATACATACATCTCATAAATAAATAAGAGAAACCCTAATCACTTGGAAAAAGGACTGCTACCGTATAAATCGAAAAACTCTACGAAAAAAATTTGAAATGACATCGAGCTTCAAGAATTTGAACCCAACAAAGCATTCTTCAAATATTGAACTACAAATTTTCGAAAACCATAACTAATTCTTGTTCTGCAAAATCTGTAAAAATTCGAAAAATGTGCAGAAATCAATCTTCAAAATCGGCAATAATCGGGATAAATAGACAAGGAAAACGAGCTTAAATGACTCAAGAAACATAGAATTTTGAAACCCACCATAAATAATCGACTTCCAAGTCTTCGATTTGAAGAAAAGTTGGACGCACTCGTGAGTTGTAGGGAGAAACGAAAATGAAACTGAGAATTCTATTACACACAAACAACCGATTGTTGTAGGGTTAGGGAAAAAGAAAATAGAAGTTTACAGATTTGTCATTAATGAGGCTATTTTTTCCTTTTTTGATTTAATTTTAAATGCTTTTGGGGATAAAATAAGAGCCTTAGATTTGCGAAATGGAGGGACGAGATCGGTTCTCGTATCTCTTTTAAGATTTGGATATATATATATATATATATATATATATATATATATATATCACAAATTGTCTTAATATTATTGCTTGTTTTAACTTACAATATTGACGGGATCATATATTTACACTAGAGTATTCTAAAATTATTATGCAATTAGTTAGATGAGATTCAATTAGATTTAAGTTTTAATATATATATATATATATATATATATATATATATATATATATATATATTCTAAAATTATTATGCAATTAGTTAGATGAGTTTCAATTAGATATATATATATATATATATATATCACAAATTATCTTAATATTATTGCTTGTTTTAACTTACAATATTGATGGGATCATATATTTACACTAGAGTATTCTAAAATTATTATCTTATTATCTTATCGAATTTGATATTTTTTACACAGGCCTGAATCGGGACCGAAAAAAAATATTATCTTAAAGAGATTATTAATTTATCGAGTATTAAGTTATATAGGTTATACTGGTTAAACCTCTCTATATTAATATTATCGGGACCGTAAGATTTAATTATTTTAGATATATATTAATTTATTTATAAATTATTAATTTAGAGAGAGTTTTTGAACATCAACAAATCGAATTTTAATTAGATGAATATAAGGGGTTATAAGTTTATCTATATATCCTATTTAATATCATTTTACTATTTACTATTTAGAAATAATTAATTTTATTAATTTAATAAGCAATAATTAATTTGTTTATTTAAAAAATAAGTACTCCCTCCGTCCTATTAGTAGTATTTCATTTTCATATTTTGGTTGTCCCAATAGAAGTGTCATTTATTAAGAAAGTAAATATGTGGAAAAAAAATCAAAAAGTCAAACAATACACACCACAAAACACCATTTTCTAAATAATCACACTGAAAATAAATGGGACACTACTAATGGGACGGAGGGAGTACAATGATATAATCAACATTCATTGACAATGAACACTAAAAAAATTGAAAAATAATACAATTCTTTGGGATCAGATACGCACAAGGAATCACTTATTGCGTCTAGAAGTCTTCATAATTTTATATTGTAGTTCAAGAAAATAACATCGAAGCTTTTTGAAGGAATTAGAAAAATTAGTTAGAGATGAGATTCAATTATATTTAAGTTTTAAGAACAAACATGCAACACTATAATCATATTTTACAAAATTGTCTTAGTGTTATAGGTAATTCTAAATGATTATTAATTTATGATATTGATAAAACCATATATTTACGCTAAAGTTTTCTGAAAATCTTATTATCTTATCATCTTTTCGAATTTGATGATTTTTTACACTGACACGAGTTGGAACCGGAGAAAAATATTATCTTAAAAAGATTATTAATTTATCGAGTATTAAATTATAGAGGTTCTAATATAGTTTCACTTTCACATAAAAATAATGTACTATTTTTTCCCTTTTCATGAAACTATATAAAACTCGAGAATCATGTATTGTTTGATTAATTTCACAACTTTATATCGACGGTTTACATAAAAGTTGATAATAATTTATAGGGTTGTTTGCCTCAAAATACATGATTGTTTTTTAAATTATCGTTTTGCATACGAACTTTAAAATCTGATTGTAAATACATGAACTTTTAATTTGTTTGAAATTGCACATGGATCAAAAATCCGGCGAAATCAAAGCTGACATAATATTTTTCGGCTTGACGTGTCTGCACACGTGGAAGTTTAGTCAGCATCGAACTAAAAGTCCGAAGTTTTTTATTCTTCTAAATACATCAATTTTGTGAAAATTCTCATTTTGCACATGAACTTTGAATTTTATTTAAATTTATATTCCCTCTGTCTCGCTTGACTTGTCTTATTTTTCTTTTTGAGTTGTCCCGCTTAGTTATCTTGTTTCTTAAAATGAAAAATAATTACTACACAAACTCTCACTTTTTCTTTGTGGGACCTCTCTCTTTATACACAATCACCCACTCATATACACACAACCACCTACTCATCTTAATCTCCATGCCGAAAAGAAATAAGATAAGTCGGACGCTGAGGGAGTACATTAACTTAGAATTTCATTTTAATTTATAAATAAAGTTTGAATTCCATTTAAAAATTATTATGAAAATACAATCAATTTTTTATGTGGATGTGTTGACTCCAAGAAATTTGTAGAACTAAGAAATATAGTTATCGAGTCCAAGAAATATTTATGTAGTGTATGTCTATAAAAACTCAATCTCTTCATAACCCACATAAAAAAGAAAGTAAAAAGATTCAAGTCGATAACTATATCCGTTAGTTCTACAATTTTCTGGGGTCACACGCCCCACATAAAAACTACATTTATTTCCTTAACAAAATTTAAATAAAACTCAAACTTTATTTATAAGTTCGTGTGCAAATTTAAATGAAATTCAAAGTTCATGTGTCAATTGGTACAAAGTTATCTATTTACGAGAATAAAAAATTTCAAACTTTTTGTTCGATGCTGACTGGATTACCAGCAGACACGACACGAAATAACATGTCAATTTTAATTTCGTCGGATTCTTGATTTATGTGCAATTTCAAAAAAAATCAAAAGTTCATAGATTTATAGATAAATTTTAAAATTCATGTGCAAAACGTAAATTCGATAAAAAGTTCGTGCATTTTGAGATAAATAACCCTAATTTATACTCGTGTATGGTATATATATATTTCAAAGACAAAACTCTAAATTTAAAGTTTCGAAAATAGAATTCCAAATTTAAAATTTAAAACTAATAGTAAATTCTATTACAAGCAACAAAAAACAGATGTCAAAAATAAAATAAATTGAGAAGGATGCAAGAACGGCAAAAGATCTATTTTCCATCACCAGACTGGTTCACACGTATATGCAGAGTTTAAGTAATAAAAAACAAGATTTAAAACAGGAATTGATTTTTGTTGATAGTGGGAAGAGTGGTGGAATTTTAACAGTTGTTGAATGGTCTCATTCGATTCTTCCCAACTCTTCCCAACTGCGGACCGGCAAACACAATTAGCCTACAAAATCTGGCCGTAGAAATCGCTCCACAAAGCAACGGAGAAGAAGGGAATCTGATAAAGCAACAACAACAGATGAAGAAAATCACAGATCTCCCCTCTCAGCTGTTTCTCTCGTGTTTTCTCTCTCTCAATTTCTCTTCTATTGGTTCCAGGTATGCCCTCCATCTATTTTATAGTTAAAGATTCAAGATTTTTAGTCGGTTGGAGCAGAATTGAAGACTATTTTGTTCTTTTCAAGATTTAATTGTATCCTACAGTTGATTCTTTTGCAGAATGAATGCTAGGACAGGGATTTTAAGATTAAATATCAAGCCCCTTCCCTTTGTGGGCTTTGCTTTTCTTAGTGTTTATTAGCGTTTAGAACGAAATTGGCGATTGGAATTGGTTCTATGCGTCATTCCCAGGGGAAATTTTGGGATTTTAAACCCAATGCCCAAGTTTTCTCGGGATTATTGTTCATATGGATCTAGACATTTTCATGATACTTATTTGTGATTGTTGTGTATTTGATCCATTGTTAGGCGAAGTTTGCTTCTCAAACGTTTGTATTAATAAATCAATATATCGAAGTTTGTGCTTTTAGTGTAATGTTATTTGTTAGTAAATCATTTAGAGATGAATGCTTGTACTGTTTCTCTAGGCAGCACTGGGTTTACAATTTCTGTGTTTGCGATCCATCTTGTTGGGCGAAGCCTGATTCTAAACTATTGTGTTGAGTTTAGGCTGTACAAAAGATCAGAGTTTTGTGTTAACAATTTGGTTCAAGATTAGTGCTGCATTACTATTCTTGCCAGCGCTTCATGCATCCTGAGTAAATATATTTTAGTTGCATATTGTGCTCAGTATTGGTTTTGCCAAACTTCAAGAGCTGAATTCTTGGCGAAGATAGTTAGTTCTTTTCCTATACATGGCACTTTATGCTTGAATGTTTATTAGGGTAGGGGTAGCTGAGACATAGTAAAATCTGAATGGAGTCACATGCTGTTTTAGTTGGACTGAGCTCTAGCTAAGGAAAAAGCGTTAGTTCTTTTGCTGTACATGGAGATTTAGTGCTTGGATATGGTCTTACTGTCTAACTCGGACATGGTAGATGGAATCACTCATTGTTTTTAGTTGAAGTTGAGCTTAATTTTGGCTTCACTAGATCTTAGTAAAGATTGTTTCCTCCTTTTTCTGTACAAGGTGCAGTCTCGGTATCTGCTGTACACAGTGATTTAGTGGTGAAAATATCTGAGGCGAGCTTAGACAACGTAAAAGAGGATGGAGTCATGTGATGCTTATAGTTAGATTAGAGCTGAGCTCAAAATTGGTTTCATAAGAGCTTGATAAAGATCGGTAATTCATTTGCTGTACTCAGCAGCTTAATGCTTGAAAGATTATGAGGCGGCTAGCTCTAACTTAGTAAAAGTTGAATAGCATTTTCTAGGTGTACCTGAGCTCTGCGTTAGTTTCTTAAGAGCTTGGCAGAGATCGCTAGTTCTGTTGCTTTACATGGCGATTTAGTGCTTGAACGTAACATGTACATGGCTGCGTCAAACGTAGTATAAATGATTTTAGTAACACATTGTTTTTAGTTGGGGCTGACCTCAACATTGTGATATACATGGACGTTGAATTAGAACATAATGAACACAGATAGTCGAAATGGAAGAGTAATGTGATAGATAAGCGATAACTGGCACTCTTTCGAGAGGAGCGAGTCTCTCCAAGAGCCGAAAGAGCTAACAAATATTCAACTACTGCAAACTGCAGAACTGAATACCCAACACTCCTACCGACACGCGACACACTCACACAACAACATGCAGGTAGTACAAAAATAACAGCAGTGAGGTCCAGTCCACAACACACAAAAGAAGAAACAAGACTAGCGGTAACTTAGCCAAAACCTGCAGCAAACACTGTCTCCCCTGATTTTTCATCTTCCTTCATGCCCCTCGCTGAAGGGTCTCCTCCTCCTCCCCTTTGATGGCTCCGGTTCGACACGTCTTACCCACCTGTGAAAGGCCAACACTCGTTTGTTCTTATCACATTGGATTTATGAGAACTAGTTCCTTTGTTGTACATGGTGATTTAGTGTTTGAATGTTTATGAGGCTAGCTTAGACATAGTAAAAGCTGATGGAATCATGTATTGTGTTTAGTTATAGCTGAGCTCGACATTAGCTTCATTAGAGCTTGGTAAAGATTTTCATTTCTTTTGCTATTCATGGCAAGTTATTGCTCGAACATTTATGATGCTAACTTGGACATATAAAAGCTGGAATCATACTTTGCTCTTAGTTATAGCTGAGCTAACATTGGCATCATTTGAGCTTGGTAAAGATCATTTGTTCTTTTTTTCTTTTCTTTTTTCTGCATTTGCATGGCCATTTAGTACCTGAACGTTCATTAAGCTAGCTCGGACATAGTAAAAGCTGGATGGAATCATGTCTTGTTGGCTTCATAAGCGTTACGTCTGGACACTTCTTTATCCTTTCTTAGCTTCATTCTCCATTTCATTTCTTTGTCAATATGATTTTCTCGACAGTTGGAATCGGTTGGATTCTTTTTTTGAATCTTGATGCTGTCTGTATAGGATTAGCAGACAGTTCGTCCTCATCGGATTCTTCCAACAACCAGAACGCTGCAGCCAAGAAGTCTTCTGGAGGTTCCTCTTGGTCGAAAGTTGTCCTCATATGCCTTGGTCTTTTCGCTTTTGGCGCATTTTCTGTCTTCTTATTCAAGCTTTGGCAGAGAAAGAAGAGAGAGGAGCAACATGCCCGTCTTCTGAAGCTCTTCGAGCAAGATGATGAACTGGAACTGGAACTGGGCCCCCGGGATTGAGATTGGATTTTGCTCCTAGCTATCAGATTTGAAAGATATACCGCTCTGCTTTGCCTTTTTATATTTGGACATTGATTGATCTTGATTCTTGAGGTGATTGTCAAATAATAACCTTTGTAGCTTTCGTTCTTCCTTTTATAGATATGCAGTGACTTGTTAGGCAGTTTGCTCTAGTTTTTAAAGTTGGACCAAATTATTCGAGGTTCGAAGCAGTTCCTTGTCTCGTCTATATTGTTGATAGCCTACTTATATACTATTGAAATGAAATATGAAATATTTGTAGTGATTCGAGCACTTCTGATTTCCCATTTGTAATGTACTACAAGTCATATTTTTTTTATCTATTATCTATCACGTACCTCAGTACTGGTCCACAAAGCTCGAAATCTTGTAGTATGTAGAATCAAAAGGGTCCACAAAAAGGTGTAGTGAGGTTAAAATTTGTCAAAACTGTAATTTTTTAAAAATTGAGAAGTCACCCAAATAACTGTGATTTTGCCGGTCATGGCTGGTAGCAGTTGCTGATATTCTCCATAACGGACAAAATAGTCATTTTCTAATGGAAATTAATATTAGAAAATTAATAAAATTTTAAAAATATATATTTTTTAAAAAATAGCTTGTTTTGATAGTAATATACACTGATGGACTGAGAAAAAAAGGGGTAAATGAAGAAATAATAGTGGTTCTGAAATTATTGGTTTCAGATTACAGATTCACATGATGGAAATGAATTTGAAAGTGATTGGAAATTAAATAACAAGAATCCAGATTAGGACCACAAACACACTTTTCCATTGATGTAATTAAACTTGCACTCGCGAATAATATGTCAATTTGAAGTTTGGACATGCTGTAATTTTCTCTCTGTAAATTTATGTTCCTATTAGATCGATTTTTGTTGAGCTTTATTTTTCCAATATATCTAGCCTATTATATCTAACTAGATCGTAGAGATAACATGTAGTTTATTTGGTATTTTTTATTTTTCTTAGTAGTTTTCAATCCGTGTTAGGATTGATTTCATAATAATAAATTATATGTCTAAATCATGACAAAAAAGGGTTATTCGTCTTGACGAATACCATGTGACCTAATACATACACGCATAAATATCAAGTCATGAGCTAGAAAATCAAAAGTATTTAGCTTAGTTTGTAGTATATTCCTCGTTGAAAGAACCATACTAAAAATTAAACGTACGAAATGAAATAAAAATAACTACTAAAAAATATATAAATATTTAATATTAGTGTCCAGATTGATAATTGAACTAACATGGCTTTATCTCTTTACGCAAGAAATCTTTTAGAGAAAGTTGTAGAGCATGGTGTCGACAGTAGGAAATATTGGAAATTTGTATATGCCCTTTATTATAAAAAGTAAACCCATCCAATGCTTGCATGGTATAGAAGGAAGTAGAGTTCGAACAAAGATATCGAAGAAAAAGGTACGGTTAATTTGACATTTTTCCTTAACTATTATTTTTGGTACAAAGTAGTACTTCTTACTTATTTCTCATTACACATACATATATTAATATTGTTTATATCAAATATTTCCTAGAATCTAAAAGTGGGCCATAATATCAACAACTCCAACCCTTTTTATGCCTTGACCATTTACTTGATTAGAGAAAATTACAAAATATGAAAAGTTGAGGGGCCATCTCACAATTTCTTGACAATATTTTATTTTTTATTTTTTAGCAGTGTATGAATCTTTTCTGCAGTGTCACTTTCTTTCCTCTTCAAAACTTCAGTTCCAACATCCATGATTTCATTCCACAATTCGAGATTTTGCTAAACACACTACGCATGGCCTCAATTTGCCAATATTCGTATAAGGCTATCTACTTTTTTTTCTTTCAAATATTCTACAAAGTGTCCTTTTTCTAAAATATATTTTTTATTTTATTTACGTGAAACACCTAGATATCGAAAAGTATTCTTTCGAGTTTGTGAAAATTTGATAATAAGAATTAATTTAGAATAAGAACTAATTCAGGAGTATAATTTTTACGATTCCAATATCCTATATAACTTTGTGAAAAAATATATTCGTTAACCCCTTAAAGATTCTCTCTGTGTCTCATTTTATATGTCTCACCAATGAAATGATAACACGTGTTTATTTTAATATTTACATACTAAATATGTTTATTTTTCCTAGGGTTAATAAATCTCAGTATATATAACTATTTAAAAGAACATGTTTCATCAATTCATTGCTGTGATATATAATGATACATAAAAAATGGGATAGAGGATTTCACCGGTTGTTAATCATAAGTTATACTTAATGCTAATTTGAGTCATCCTCACCATTTATGTAATTTAAAACAGGTCAATCTCACACACTAATTCCATGTAAAAGAAATTATATAATTTAACGACGTTTCTATAGGGGTGGAAATCGGTTCGGTTCCGGTTAACCGGAACCGAATTTTCGGTTAACCGAAACCGATTTGCGCCAAAAACACTAACCGGAATCGGAACCGATCGGTTCTTCGGTTAACCGGAACCGAATTCGGTTCGGTTCCGGTTCCTTACACGAGAACCGATTTTTTTTTTTTTTAGTGAGTCAATTTATTGAGTGATTATGGTTTCACATTAAAGTTTTCTATGAATTGATGTGACAATTGTTTAATCAGGGTTTGGAACTCAAAAAATCTTATACAATTCAGATATAATGACCCCTGCACTGATTTATACATCAAGTGTTATAATAAAACAAAAGTAGCCGTATAGACATATCTGTCATCATGAAATATTTATAGCACTAATAGTCAACGTCCAAAACTAATCCGTAACACAAACAAATTGAAAAATGATCACTCGAGAACCGGTTCCTTACTGAGGCACGGGCATCATCTACATAATAAAATATAAAAGTTATAGTATTAGTTCATAAGAGAGTACCATACAATACAAACAACAAGCAGTTCATAAGAGTACCATACAAACATCAATATAGTCTCCAAGTCCAAGCTAAAAAAGAAAATACAACATCAATACGTCCATTAAAATCAAGAATCCTGCAAATCATAATTTAATAATTTTCATTCGGCCGATTCGGTTGGAGGGGTTGGTGGGCGTAGAAAACCATTGTCAATTGCAACTGTGAGCATAAAAAAATATAAATATAGTTAGCATTTTGAACATAAATTTAAAAAGTATATTAAACAAATTTTACCTTGTAAGAATTCTCCATCTAATACTTCTTCGGGAACATCTTCTTCATCACTTAAGAATGTATTGGAGCTCAACCAATCTTGTGCACATACTAGTGCCTCAACAATGCTCGGCGTCAAAGAGCTTCTGAATGGAGAAAGGACTCGACCTCCCGTGCTAAATGCACATTCTGAAGCCACACTAGAAATAGGAATGGCTAGCACATCTTTTGCAATTGCTGACAAAACCGGGAATCGTGGGCTATTGAGTCTCCACCATTGCAAGACATCGAATTGATCAAACTCCATCTCAGACATCTTAGGTAGCCTCTCTGTGAGATAGAGAGCAATCTCTGTCGAATTTTCTTCGGATTGTTGATCATCAAAAGTTGCCTATAGCAAGAGAGCATATTGGTTATGAAAGACTTGTAAGAGAATTGTAATTTATTATAAGAATTAATGAATTCTAACTTAAAAGAGAAAGTGAGAAACACATGCCTGAAAAAAACGCTTACGCGGTCGAGCTCCTCCTCGACGTGAAAGTTGGCCTTCCCCCGATTCCGTTGTCACAGTAGAAGTCGAAGAAGTAGAAGTACAAGATGTAGTGTGAGTGACATGTTTCCTCTTGTAAACATCGAACAACTCATTCAATGAATTTGTCACTTCCACACACATTAGAGAGGCCCGCTGCTCATCATACATCGAATTCAAACACTTCTCCACGTGCTTCATCTTTTGTCGTAGATCTAAAATTGCAGCGATGTATAATATCTTGTTTATTTTCAAATTAAGACCATCCTCATCCATCCAGTACTTATCAACCTTCCTCTTCATACTTCTAGCCATTGCATTGATCACTAAGTCGATGCCCTCACCCCCACACTCCAACTCTCCAATGAAAGAAACTAAATCACACAATTCTGAGAGGAACAATGGAGATGTCACGTACTTGGTGCCGGAGACGAGTTTCGTGAGGTCATGGAACTTCTCTAAAAACTCACACATAGCAATAATATGAGGCCAATCTCCATCTTCCGGGTGGCCCAATGCTATCTCCCTTGTGAGTTCTCAACCTCATTTCACGAACATATACCTCATTCATTAATAAGGCCACCGAAACCCTTTTCATACAAACTTGCCGACTCTAGCATATAGTAGGTTGAGTTCCACCTCGTAGAAACATCTAGGCATAGAGACTTTGTCCACTGAATTTCACAAAATGTGATCACACATTTCTTGAATTGCTCAATTCTAGATGGTGAGGCTTTTACCCACTTCACGGCTTCTCTGACTCTTCTCACGGACATACCAATCTCCTCTATCCCAGCCCCCACAATCAAGTTAAGGATGTGCGCAACACATCGCCATTGGAGATATTTACCATCTAACAGGGTCTCTAAACGAGGAATCATGTGCTTAATAGCAGTATCATTTGCCGAGGCATTGTCCATCGTGCAACATATGATGTCCTTCAACTCCCATTCCTCCAATGATTCTAAGACTGCAGCACCAATGTCCTCTCCTTTATGACTCTTTATCTGTTTAAAGCTTATTATCTTCTTCTGCAAATTCCATTTATCGTCAATGCAGTAACACAGATAAAGTTTAGGTTATTCACTGAAGTCCAACTGTCGGTGGTGATTGACACCCTTCCCATCCCTTCCTTGTGAAAATAGGACTTCAAAGAACTCTTTTTTAGCAAAAATAACTTCATAACATCTGTCCGTATCGTCTTTCTACCCGGGATTATAAATAATGGTTGGACAATCTTCATAAACCTCCTAAAGCCTTCTCTTTCTACAAAACGGAAAGGAAGTTCATCCCGGATAATCATCTCAGCCAATGCCATCCGACACTTCTCTTGGTCAAACTTCCAATTTGTCAATGTTGATCCCTCTCCTTCGGCCCTCGGTTGTAAATTAAGGATTGACTGATTATCTTGTGTCTTATCTCGATCCTTACACATCTTTGAATGTTTGTTCAACGCACTTGTGCCGTTTTTCTTCGGATCGGCTTTAATAAGTTCTCTACAACGACGATATTTCCCGGTCTTTGTTTTTTCATCTCCTTCTCCAACCCAAAGTACTTCGAATTCATCCCAAACAACGGACCTCGATTTTGGTGGTAATTTCCGTTTCACATTTCTTGTATTTGCATCGCTTTTGGTACCTTGTATTGCTTCATCTCGAGTGATTTCTTCAACCTCAATATCTTCTAGCAACCTTGGGTCATCTCGAGAACTTTCCGTTTCCATCTTAAAAAAATAAGATGTTTCCAATTTCAAGCAATAGCACAGATGACAGAACCATAGCACATAATTCAATTCATAAACAATAGAAGGCAGAAGGCAGAATTCATAAGCAATTAAAACCATCAATCTGAGAACAATAGGCCATCATATTCATAGCAATTAGCACAAAACAGAATTCATATATCTTCAAGGCAGCAAGCCATAGCACAAAACAGAATTCAAGGCAAAGCCGCCATAGCACGTAACGTAATATAAACATAACAGCAAAGAAGCCAATACCAATAGCCAATTCGAATAATAGAGAAGAAAAGAAATCCAATATTTGCATATAAACATAACAGGCTAAATCCCTAAATCCCTAAATAGAGGAACCAAAAAATTGAGAAATTAAATCCCTAAAAATTGAGGAGTGAGTGACCTGGGACTGAGGAGTGAGGACGAGCTGTGCCGACTGCCGAGTTTGCCGACTGCCGAAGGCCTGAAGCGGCTGAATTGAAGAAGACGAACAGCGACTCAGCGAGTCGCGATCCACCTATACCTGAAGTCTGAACAGCCTTCGTTCTCGTTCAGTTCTCACGTCTGAGACTCTGAGTCTCTCTCTCGTGAGTCTCGTCTAGACTGATCTAGTTGTCTGAGTTTTGAGAGTCGAGAGAGACGGACGGAGTTACTGTGCTAAGTTTTCTACTTTTCTTCTAAGTGAAGACAGAGTCACAGAAAGAGTGAGTGAGAGACGGACCAGACGGTGAGTCTGTGACTAAAATACTAAATTAATAAATTATATAATATATTAATTATATTACTTAAATTATATAATATATTGAATATTGATTTATTGCTTAAAATCGGTTAACCGATCGGTTAATTATTAACCGATCGGTTAACCGAGAACCGAACCGGCAGACATTAGTAGGAACCGAACCCGGAACCGATAACCGACTTTTCGGTTCCGGTTAACCGGAACCGATTTTTTCGGTTTCGGTTTTCGGTTATTTGGGAGAACCGAAAACCGATTTCCACCCCTACGTTTCTAGTAGCTAGCATACAGTTAAATGAATGTCCTAACACATTTTATGACGACGGTCTGCTAATACGCACGTTTTAGCAAGAAAATTATATTTTAATTAGCATTATGCTAAACCTATATAATTATAATACTCGATTTAATTTGATTAATTTGAAGGGACATGATTACTACACGTAGAATGTATAAATTTTAAGGTATACACGTATAATGTAACGCATTCTTAAAATAAAATGCGGATTAACTACAAAGTGATGTGTATTGAAGAAAATTAAATTTGCCCACGAGATTCAGATTACACAAGCAAATTACAAGATGATAATCTCCATTGGAAACTAGTTTTCTATAAGTAGTTCATGAAATTTGGTATAAAAGAAGGTTAAGTACAGAATTCACTAATTAAATAAGTAATTATTTGAGTCATGCATCCCAATTTTCCAACAAATATAATTTTAATTAGTCGCGCGTGTAGAGTGACGTCTACGTGGAGTGCACCAAACCCTAATATGGGAAGAAAGAAAAATCTTCCAAAACATTTTGAAATTTCCCGCAAAACACGATTAATTGAATAATGATAGTTATTAAAATCTATCTTTCATATTAAGATTAGGGTTTGTGTGATCGAATGTGGAAACCATAATACATTACAACCTAGTCGGTCTTGACTCTGAGGGTCAACTCTTGACACAACATGACAATACGATACGAAGATAACATGTTAATATATATACTTATTGTGTTTTTTTTTTGTCATGTTTGACTTATTGTATTGATAAGAAATATGACACAACCAAACCCTAATTTTAATCGATTTCACGATTAATAAAATAAAACTCATAATAATGATGCGGGTGTTGATTAGCAAATTAATTAGTACTAATCTTTTCATGCAAATCGTGAGTTGTAAAGGATATATACAAATGATACTTTATGGGAAAAATATTCAATTCGATAAAAAAGGCGATCTGATTGCAGTTTTTGGTAAACTTGTTGCTGCAGAGCTGATATTAATCACGAACCCGCAACTTCACGCGTGGTTTATATATGGTAAACAAGTCGTTTTCTTGGCCAGCTCTCTCTCTCTCTCTCTTTCTCTCTCTCTCTCTCTCTCTCCCTCATTACAGAGAGACGCACATATGCCAACCTAGGAGCTAAAGCGGTACATGTACAAAGAAAGAAAGAGGTATATGTAAGGAGGGTTGGGATGATTTCATTGAAGAAGTTGAGTTAAAGTGAGTTTTGAAGGGAGTGCCTGGGATTCGTGTAAGCAAATTGTCTCAGAAAATAGAAATATTTTCCGAACAAGCCAGGTTTGTAGGTTTCATATATACAGAGGGCGATCAATTCTTATCTTTGGGAAAACCCAAAAAAATAAATTAATACTGTTTTAATTGTATCTTCTCCATGCATTTGGGCACAGTTCCGAGTGTTTTAATTTTCTTGGCTAGTTTGTCTAAATTTGTGTCTGAGTTTTGCTTAAAAGGATATATGGGTCTTCAACTAAAACTGAAATAAATATTTTCTTGCAATAAAAATGTATTTTTGTGTTTCCTCTTTCCTCTTTCTCTGACTAGAATCTCTCCTTGAAAATTAATTCTGAGTTCAAGAAATTTATGGTGATGCGTATTTTTTTCTTGAGAGATTCTCTTGGAAGAGTTAAGAATTGATTGTTTTGAAGTATTTTTGGTTTTCAACTCCTTTTTAGTGATTTTATGTATTTTTGTTCATGAATTCGACTTTCTCAAACTACACCTTTTTATGTGTATGTGTGTGTGAATATGCATATAAACTCAATTTTTTTTTCCAAAGGGTTGTTGATTTTGGACAAGATCTAGTGATAAAATTAGGTTTCTCGGCCTCTTGCAGTTATGTTTCAGTCATTCTACTTCAAACTCATGAACAAAGTATATATGTCCGAATTTTTTTCCAACAAAGAATTCAGTATTTTGTTGTTGTGTGACTTTGTCCCAATGTTTAGGGTTCTTCCAAGATGGGAAGGGGCAAGATTGAGATCAAGAGAATTGAAAACAACACGAACCGACAGGTTACCTTCTGCAAGAGAAGAAATGGCCTACTCAAGAAAGCTTATGAGCTCTCAGTTCTGTGTGATGCAGAAATTGCACTCATAGTCTTTTCTAGCCGCGGCCGCGTCTATGAATATGCTAACAACAAGTAAATTCTCATCCAGATCTTGAAAAGGCTAATATTTTAGTTGTTTTGTTTGTTCTTATATATATATTTGTGGGTTTTTTTCGTTTATCTTATGTTAAATGATAGATCATATGGAGTTCATGCTTCGGGATACCTAGGTTAATCAATCTCTTTCTCTTGGTCATGATTTTTCTAAATTGGTTGTTTATTAGGAAAATATATTGTTGTACTTGTTTATGTTCATCATCAAGATAGCAGGGACACTACTGCAACTCCTGATTTTGTGTGTGTGTGTGTGTGTGTGTGTGTGTGTGTGTGTGTGTGTGTGTGAGAGAGAGAGAGAGAGAGAGAGAGAGAGAGAGAGAGAATTATGAGTTTTTAGTGTTTTGTTACACTTAAAAACAAGTTCCCAAAAGTTGTAACAATTACTAGCATTAAGTTTTGTAAGAAGAAAAACAAAATCCCTTTTTTCTGCTTTGAAATTGCTAATGAATTAACTTTGCAAAAAATAAGATTGTTTGTATAGAAAAGCTTTCCTGCCACATGACAGAACATTATTCAAGACAAGCTGAATTGGTAAAATCAGCATTCATGATTCTTTCACAAATTGGTTGTTTAAGACATACAGTTTGCATGCTTTCAGGTGTTGGTTTCCAAGATTTTCTCATTCTCTGATTATAAAGATTTCCAGTACTTTGGTAGATGTTTTATCCAGTACTATTATGTAGTGTTTCAAGAGAAAGATTTGAACTTTCATTTGTCTTAGGTTCTTTGTCTTTCTATTTTTGTATACTCAAAATAAGTAACACCAGAAAAGAGAAGGAAAAAACTAGGGTTTCTTCTAAAGTGAATCATAATCACATGAGAATTGTGTTATAACTTATAATTAATGTTCTTATATAAAACTTGTGTTAGTCCATGCATCTTCACATTTTCAGACAAGATCATAAGTTTCTATTTCTGAAGTTGTACATCACCTTATGTACATTAAGCATGTTTAATGATGTACATGTTATTCCATAAGATAATCTAGAGAACCACTCCATTCTCTTTTTTTTGTTATGTGGAGCAATGAAAAATGTTGGGAAAAAATTGCTCTCCTTATCACCAGTTAATTAGCTTCCACCTCTCTTTCTCTCTCTCACACACATATTGTTCAATATTTTGCTGTCACACATAGTGTGTTAAGTCCTTTCAGAGTCAACATGTACTCATGCTTCAACTTACCTCAGCATCAATATTTATTCCTTGCAAACATTTAATTTCCTTTTCTAGCTTTCCAGATTTCACCTAGTGAGGTCATTGCCTAATGCCAACAGATCCCATCAACTCTTACATGCATGTTCACTTCTAATTATCTCTCTCTGCATCTCTGCTTAGCCTTTTAAGGGATGTGTGATAGTTCTTACATGAATGTAGTAGCATTGAAAATCTAGTCACTATTTCTTTTGATAAATCTTGATTCCATGTCTCCATATGTGGTCTACATTTTGAAGTCAAGGAAATTAATTCATCTCATCATACTATTTTAAAATAGAGAATCGAGAACTCCTCGATTAAACGTGTTGATTTAGGTCAATCGAATCAATATTTGTTATGTTGAATGTATCCAGCATTAGATCAACAATAGAAAGGTACAAGAAATCAACTCTGGATAGTTCACTCACCTGCACCACTCAAGAAATCAATACCCAAGTAAGTTGTTCATATATATATGGGAAACCAATTGAACACATTTGTAAATTGGAAGTACTAGAAATCGTATCATTGCTCATATCCTATGTATTTATACAGTTTTACCAACAAGAATCAAAGAAGTTGCGTCAGCAAATACAGATGCTTCAAAACTCGAACAGGTAAATGAGACATCAATTTTCACGAAAATGTTGTTATATAACTTGAAACCTCATGCATGTCTGAACGTAAACTATACAGGCATCTAATGGGTGAAGGGCTAACCTCTCTAAGTGTGAAGGAGCTGAAGCAGGTGGAGACTAGGCTTGAGAGAGGCATCTCAAGGATCAGGGGCAAAAAGGTAAATTCCCCCTCCCCCACCCCCCACCACAGCTATCATGTTAGAACAAGGAGATGATAAATATATTAATCATTTTCTAACATTAACTGATCTGGCCCTTACTGATTTATTGCTATCTTGATCAGCATGAACTGATACTTGCTGAAACTGAGTGTCTGCAGAAGAGGGTAATGTTACAATGTTTCACAAATTTTAGCACATAACTATGTTTTAATTCAACTCTTTCGACGACATACGATGATTTCATAATGACCCTCGAACTTTTCTTGGACTTTGTCACCCTGCAGGAAGCTCAGCTCGAGCAAGAAAATGCATGCCTCAGAGCAAAGGTAATGCTAACAACAAATTTGCATGTGTTCAGACACGTACAGTTTGATTTCATGCATCCATACTTAAATCATTTAAACTGGACAAAGATCTGATCTGCTAAACTTCAGATCCAAGAAAGCGAGAAACTGCAGGAACTTAGCATGATGCCAGCTGGCCAAGACTACGGGTTTGAAGCTTACTATGCTCGAAATATGCTCCAACTTAACATGATGGAGACTGCATCCGTATATCCTGCTCCTGACAAGAAGGCTCTTCATCTCGGGTATAGTATATTTATACACACACACACACACACACTCATCCTTCTACAACTTTCGTCTTTGTCCTGGCTGAGATCCTTAATTAGTTTCCTGTTGTTCTTGATGCAGGTATTGAGTGAAGATTCATGCAAGCTCCAAAAAAAAAAACCATAATATTTTAAGTGTTGATTTCCATTCTAGAGACATGAATCGCTTGTTTGTTCTGGTTGTGGTTAAGACACAGTTTATGCTATATAATTTCAATCGCTGCGTCTAGACTTACTACAAAAACGTCCACCAAGTTATATGAAGGTATCATATTCATATAAATTAAATATTTAGAGTTGGGATTGAAATATGTGTGTGGATTCGAATACAAATAGGGATAATATAATATGATCACTCGTTCGATTATACTAACTTGTAGAAGTTAGAAACAAAGTTTAGGTATGAAAAAATATTAATGTTTGTTTGGCCCCAAAATCATGAATAGCCTCGTGTAGTCTGCCTAACTTGAATTGGGTAATATTTATTTAATTTGTACGACATTATTTATTTATTTTCGGTAATATTTTTTAGATTTAAGGTTAATGTTGCTGTCAACAAGAAAAAAATATATTTTGAGACTGACATAAAAAGTAAGAATTATATTAAAAGATAAAAATTATTACTCGCCTGAATTAGGAATAAGATAAACATAAACCAACTCCAAATCACCAAAAGTATAAAATATTAGAATATTTTATAAATATTATTACATCAATACTTCGTAATTTTATTTTACAAAAATAACTACATAAACACATGATTTTTGTTTCTATATAAAACTAAATATTTAGTTATTGCTTTTGTAAAACATAATGTAAAACGTTATTTTTTAAATTGACAATATTTAGGTATTTTGTAAAGAATAAAATATAAAGCATTTTATGTTTTTGAGTGAAAAAAACGGTTTTAACAAAACACAACGATTCTTTCTTTTTATTATCTTTAACAAAATATTGGAAACATCGACAAAATTAAAGGGAAGTTTCTCGACGTGCTAATCTATTTGGCAAAAAGAGTATTTTCTTTTAGTGATATTTTAGGAATAATTTTTTTCTGATATTAATATCTAGAAATTATTTTCGAAAGAGCAATATATTTAATTCACTCGGATTCAATTCATACACGATATCTTTAAATTGAGTTTGTCGTGCATAACTTGTGTTGTGTCGCAGATGGCAAAAAAGATTAATTAATTAAAGTTAGAAGAGTAGAGTATTATTTTGAGAAGGTGAAATTGTAATTTGGTTATGGATGACGCAAGGCGATGCGAAACCAACTCACTGTTATATTTCACGTGTGGGAATTTGGCCGGCGTCGCCACTCTTAATAAATCGCCAATGGCCTACCCCTGGTCGGGCCCTAATATACTACTCCCTCCGTCCCATTATTCTTGTCCGTTATTTTATTTTGGGTTGTCCTAAAATTCTTGTCCACTTTTCTTTTTTAATAAATTATTACACACAACTTTTTTTGTGGGACCCACAACTTTATATCAATCTACACACAACTAACAACTCTTCCTAAAAACCGTGCAAAAAGCAAATTGGACAAGAATAATGAGACGGAGGGAGTAATTTATGTATTCTTGATATTTATATTAGTTTTCAGTCAACGCGCATAAATTGAATAGCTTTCACATCCATAGATTCCTAAGGCTATATATACGACACCAAAACTAATAAATGTTTTTAACACGTCGAGAGCAAAAATTAGCAGAGTGACTGAGAATGGGGAGCGAAGGAGGTTTGAGGAAATTAAGGTTGTTGTGTCTTCATGGGTTCCGCACCAGCGGCGAGATTATCAAGAAGCAGGTAACAGGAAAGTGGCCGCAGTCTGTGCTGGAGAAATTGGATCTTGTTTTCGTCGACGCCCCTTTCCCATGCCAGGGCAAATCTGATGTTGAGGGGATTTTTGATCCGCCCTATTATGAGTGGTTCCAGTTCAACAAGGTCGGATTCTTTTGTCTTTTATATATATATATATATATATATATATATATATATTAAATTTTGTAAAAGAACAATTTGAACTAGTCATTTTTTGTTTGCTGATGTTGTTGCTGTTATTGGTTTTTAATGGTTTTGTTGATTGGATGGAATTCAGGAATTTGCAGAATATGAGAACTTTGATGAGTGTCTTGCTTTTATAGAAGATTACATGATCAAACATGGCCCTTTTGATGGCCTTCTTGGTTTTTCACAGGTATGTATAGTGTTGTGTGATTACAATCTATGGATTCATTCTTATTTCAATCGACTAATCACTTGTGTCCTTGTTTGCTTTTATGCAACCGTATGATGATGTTTTAAGCATTCTTGCAAAAAAAATATGAAACCTTCTAGAATTCAATATTAATTCCTATTTCTGGTTGTTCTGCATATTCGTCTCAGTTGTATGAATTCTTATACTTTGGAGTATCTTATGCAGCCCTCTAAGGTTCATGTAACATCATTTCTACCAATCATGCTCTCTTCTTAACGTGTTAAAGATTGTTCGAGTCTTTGAAATCTGCTAGAACTTTCATTCGATGAATTTTCATGTTTTTTCTGCATAAGAGTCTCAGCCTTACGAGTCCTTGTTAAATTTGAAGTGTGTTCTGAGTTAGATAGTTGATTTTTGGAGGATACAAAATCATATGGATTTCAAGCTGTTCTTTAAAGTTCATGTAACATCATTGCTATGATCATGCCCTCTTTCATAAGCTAGCAAACCATCTCCACATCTAACATAATCTAATTGTGTTTTTTACACCATCAGGGAGCAATCCTATCTGCTGCATTGCCTGGAATGCAAGCAAATGTAAGTCTGGCCTCCTTTTGTTGTTTAGTTGGGCTCGTTACAGAAAGTGTTTTGACATTTAGATGTTGCAGGGCGCGGCTCTTACAAGAGTACCTAAGATAAAACTCGTGGTAATAATTGGGGGTGCAAAATTCAGAAATCTATCGGTGGCTGAGAAAGCTTATTCTTCACCAATTGAATGCCGGTCTGTTCATTTCTTAGGTAAGGCTTCCCCTATTTCTTTCTCTGCTTCTGCATTTTCTGCCCTAACCTTGGTTGATTTTACTATGATCTTTAATAAAATGAACATCTAAGTTTATGTTAGTCATCGTCTCATTGAATCCTGCTTCTATACTAAGTACTATCAGTAGCAAATATTTATTTAAACCAAGAATGTCAAAAATTGACCAACTTTACCTAGCATAGTTAATAGTTAATCTTTAATGAACCAGGTTAATTAAGTAGCCCTCTTGCTTTCCTTCATCTAAAAATATAGGTTCTATGATTTCTATCGACATATATAACCGTGGAAACACATATCGTGTTGTAGTTACTAGACCATAGGACAGCTCTTATTTGAGCTTTGTATAGTTATTACTCTTACGCAATAGATTTGGCCATTGAATTATATTTTCGTTTTGCATAGTAGTATATCCTGATTTATGCATCCTTGGAAGTGTCAATATCAGTTCTAATGTGCCTTTGATGAGTCGAATCAGCTTGCCTCATTTATGATGGAGAAATTTTGCATGAAACAGGGGATCAAGATTTCTTGAAGCAATATGGGACTGAGCTGCTTGACTCGTACGTAGACCCTGTGGTAATTCGACACCCCAAGGGCCATACGATTCCCAGATTTGGTAATGGCTCTGACCTGAATTTTCGCATACTAGGTATCTTTCAGATGATGATACTTAAACTATGTCTGTGCTTTTGTCCAGATGAAAAGGGTTTGGAAAGCATGCTTGGTTTTCTTGAGAGGATGCAGAAGGATGTTGAAGATGAGGCAAGCAATGAATTAGTTGAAAATGATGTGATAGAGCTTTGAAACTTCAATGTAGCACTATAATTTGTTCTGTGTAACATCATAGGCAGTTATTTATATATGAAATATTCATTCAATATTCATCTCTCTCTCTCTCTTTCTCTCTCTCCCTCTCTGAGCAAAAGGGAAGAAGCAAACGAGTCTTACTGTAAGGCAATGATTTTATTACTGAATCTAAATAAATTCTGTGGTGTATAATGTATTGAACAGATTGGTTTGTATATTATACACTAACTACAGAAAATAATACCCAAAAAAATCTGTTTGAGAAATGGTTGCTAAGGAATTTGAGCTATTTCAAGCAAGATCTTATGTAAAGACTGGGGCTTTGAGAAGAATGGGCAATGATCACTGCCTTTGATCTTCAGAACTCCTTCTGGTGGGTTTACCCTTACAAGATTTTCTTGTACATCAGGTGAAAGGGCATTATCGTCCAGCGTTTGAACATAGAATCGTCTGCCCTTCCCGTATTTCTCTGCCGATAAAGACAGCTTTTCCATCATGGGACCAAGAGGGACAGGCCTCATAGAAACCATTGCTAAAGCAACATCCTGGAACATGGAGATCGATATGTTAGCAATAAAGCCGTGGCAAATCATCCAAAGGGAAAACAAAGCAAGTGTATTTCCTTCAAGGTTTTACCAACATAATGAAGGTCCTATAGACAAGAAAGAATAGGAAAAGGCTTACAAATACTCAGCTAAAGGTAAAATGTTACCTTTGAAGGAGATTGATTGAAATATAAGCCTTGCAGGTGCTGCTTCTCAAACATGAATCCGGTTGGAGGATTGTCTTTACCCTTTTCATAGATCAGAGACTTGGAATCAGATGAACAGAGTTCAGCAGAATCTAGCTGCAAGAGGAGAAACATCATCAGCTTAGCTCTGAATCATATAGCTACTCATCTTTAAAACAGACCTCTTCAGCAAACACATCAAAAGATCTCTGCCCATCAGATATCATTGTAGCACAGAGGTAAACAGCTTTTGAGATCTTCTCAGGAAGATGCTCCAGCGCGTACGAAATGCAAGCGCCTCCACTACTATGGCCCACCAATATAACCTGCAACAACGCACCTGTCAAAAAATAATGCATAGAGACTGCATAATGAAATGTGTCACAGAAAAGATACTAATTTCCAAAACTCTATAACCTTTTCATCCGCAGGCAAATTCTGCAGAAAATCGAGCAAAGGCTTGGAGTACTCTGCCAGTGTTGTAACATCTTTTGTATCTGTTGTGCTAATTCCACATCCTGCTAGATCCAAGGCAATAGGATGCAGCCCAGATTCCTCGAGCAGAGCAATAGTTTTATACCAACACCAACCTCCAAACCCTTCACCATGTACCAAAACAAATTTCTTTGTCTTGATATTCTCCAAAAACTCAGGCAACTGTGAATGGTATACATTATATGAGCCAAACTACTACTTGAGAATTACGTAATGGTAAAGATATTGATATATAATTCCTATGTTCAATCCCAGATTCTCCTCCCATTTGAGGCCTTTGCATATAAAAACATTGCTGGTAAGAAACTTATCAATTACACGAGCGAAAATGGGAGCAGCCTGAACCACGAAAATGAGGCTTAGTAGCAACTACTATACCAAGAACAACCTATTATCTGCAACAAGCATCAATAAAGCACTATATAAATTAGAAAATATTTCCTCCCTCAAGTTCTAAAAGAATGGCCAAGTTATTCACCAACTTTTCAAGAAAATCATGAAGCTTTATCATACTTATTCATCAAATGATAGCTATGGCTAATAAAGTAATCTAGAAAGGGCCAACAACTCAAAATCAGCATTTAACACCTTAAGAATTCAACCCTTTTGCCCTTTCTTGCATCCTTATCATACATCAACAAAAACAAGAAATGTGCAAAACAAAAGCAAAAACAAGAACAAAGACAATACAGCAAACTTTTACCGGTTTAGTATTAGTACTAGAAAAACGGTCGGACAAGCTGGCGCGGCTGGGACGGGGGCGGGAGGAGTTGGATCCGCGGGGGTTGGAGCCATTATCAAATCTTGGAGAAAGCTGATGCTGCGAAATTACCAAAGCTAATGCTTGTTTGTGCAGCAATTTTTCATCCACTGAACTCCTCCTCCTCTTTGAAAGTGAAGGTCTTTCGCTTCTTGATCCATCCCCGCCATTTTTGGTATCCTTCTTGCCCATGCAAGTAAATTTATTCCCCATTCTTTGACCACAATATAAAGATTATATGTTTATAAAGAGTTGCATTTGAGGGCGTGTGGTGTGGGGGTGTTATTACAATTATAAACACATAATGACGACTTTCTCTCACTGTTCTTGCCTCATTTATTTTTACCAACTATCTTTAAAAGAAATTGAATGAATATATTTCAAATTACACATATCTCATTTTTTTACCAAAATCTAATGCTTCGATTATTATTAACAATATTTTTCCTTAAAAGTTACAAGTATGAGATTCAAATTACAATCACATCCGTTACACTCAATCCAATTGCGTCTGTATTACAAATTAATAATAATTTTTTTTCGTGTAAAAACATCCTGCTTTAAGGTGAAAATTAGTAATATTTTCTTTTTTAAATATCAATGTTAGAAATATTGCACAAAACTCATTATGTTAAATTTAATTGTTTGTGAATCCCAAACACACCAATTAAAATTATGTTTTTGCCTTCACTTGCAAGCCATAAATTTTTTAAATATATTTGACCAAGAATTAAGTTTATCCACAAACCGAATGTGTAACTAACGTTCCAAAGAAAATATAGTTATTTTCGTTCTAAGTTATTGTAATGATGATTCAAATGAGAAGTGATTATTTCGTGGGAAAAGAATAAGGTATAGTGACAGACGTGCTTTGCTAGAATTTTCAAGATTTGTGTAATATATTAATGGTTATAAATATAAATCACAATCAATTAGTGCTCATAAATGATGAATCGTCTGTTAATATATTGCTATAGAGACAGCTACTTTAAATTAAATTTATTTTTACCTTTCACAAATTCTAGTTAGGCATGCCAACGGATTTAGTTGTTTTTTTATCATTCCAATTTCAAATCATTTGAATGTTTCAAAAGAAATCACAATATACAGTAAGAAGATCACGAAAGATATGAATAAGATTGAACTCAAAGAAAATTATTAGTATATTTTAATATGCAAAGATGAACTGGTTTATTTATAATTTATTAAGGCTCCGTTTGGTTGTCAGGAAAATAATGTTATTAGGGAATCTGATTCTGTGGAATATAATTGCGGAAAAAATGATTAAATAAAGTAAAATTACTGAGAAATTTAATTATCAGGAATATGATTCTACAGAAAGCAGATTACTTCCACTTGTTTGGTTGATACTAGGAAATGTAAAATTATATTATCAATAATATGAATAAAATATATTTATCATCAATTATTTATTAATTATTATATAATTATTTCATAAATATGTAAAATCACCCAAAAATATTATTATTGATATTTTTTTTATATAATTTATAATAAAATATTCAAAATATTTAGTTAATTTTTTTTAATAACAATAATAATAATAATTAACTTATTAAAGTACTCACTTATTTTAATAATAATATTTTTTAGAATAATAACATGATTATTTAAGAAAAATAATTATTATTATATTATTATTTTTGTTCATAAATAAAAATAAAAAAAAGATAAATAAATTAAAATATTCAATTAAATTATAAAAATATATTAACTACAAATTAATAATATTATTAACTAATTATTATTCTATTTTTAATAATAATAATAATAATAATAATAATAATAATAATAATAATAATAATAATAAATACTTTCCTTGAACCAAGGAAAAAGAAATCCTATTCGGAACAAGAAAAAAAAACCCACAATTATTACACTACTTTTTTTTATTTATAGGATTCTGATTATTGTCTTAATATTTTGCTAAAATTGAACCAAACACATAATTTTAAAATCTTCGAATCAAATTACTTTCCGTATACTACCAAACACAGGATTTTAACAATTTGGAATCAAATTACTTTCCTGAGACAGAATACTTGCCAACCAAACGGGGCCTTAAGAGAATTCAAGATGACTGCAGCATGTTAGTTGTTAGGTGAACTTATAATGTGATCCTAATTCTCCCACCAAAAGAATCATAACCACCATTGAATTCTGTATTTGCCAAAATCATACAAAAACAATAATAAACTCAAATAAATAACGCACATACCAAAATAAAATACAAAATGGAGACATGATAGAGAATCAAAAGGAGAATTAAAAGAGATCTCCTTGAATTGGTGCTAAAGAATATCAATAGTATTTATGTATGCATAGGAGAAAACGAGAAAGAGTTCAGGCAATCAATCTACAGCAGCTTAACTCAGCCATTTAAATATTTAAACATGGTGTTTTACAAGACAAGTACAAGAGTTTTGTACAAACGATGGGAAGCAAAACATATGGAGCAAATCATTTAGTTGGCCATACCTCTAAATCTATAACACCAACAGGCTGATGATAGCCCTAGGAGGATTGCTTCCTTTCTTTGTTCTCGTCATCATCTGAATCGCCACTCTCACGAAATCGTGGATTTTTTTCCTGTTAAGAAAAATAATGGTGCACCAAACACCATGAACATAATTCTACAATGGGCATAGAGAGGAAATAAAGAGGATGCTAACTTAACAAAATAAAAGATGTATGTAAAGGAAAAGATATAACATAAGAGTATAGCTATCACAACTTACAGGTCTGGGATCATTATCTGGATTTCTCCGGTATACAAATTCTGACTTTCTCCTTTGAAAATCAGGCCCCCGGCGGTCATCTTCTCTATTCCGCTTGCGATTGAAATCTGTTTTAGCAAGTAAGAAATCAATAATAAATTTCTAAGCAGAGTGACAAGGCTAGCCTAAGTAAAAATGTAAAATTAAAAGAACTTAAGGCCAGGCTACACAAAATAAAGTCAAAAAGTCCGTAGAGAAGCATTTCTGCGACACACAATCATATAAGATAGGCAAAATCCATTTAGCGACTTACAGTTAGGTTGCATGACAGGTTGAAATGAACCTAGTGATCCAGCACCATAATCCACTAGCTGCCTCTGGGCCTCCAACTCTTTCTGGACTATTTTTCCATAGCCACCTCTACGTATGACTTGTTAAGGAACTGTAACTTTACTCATAGGCACAAACTAATAACTTTATTGCTAGGGCATTATTACTAAAAGAAAAATACATGACTATATGAGGAAAATTCACCACATGCAATCTGGTGGCTGATGGAAGGTAAGGCTTAAATGCATTTTAAGATATGTGAACCTCTATATAATACTTAACTGATTGTCCTAATCACGATGGACCCTTCAAATTATGCAACGAAAACCAATATTAAGTGATAGTAAAAGGAAGAAGAAGCCAAGGAGGACAATCAAAGGGTAGCAGAAAAGTAAGTTGAAGGAAATCTTTGAACTGCGTAGATAAAATAGCGATAGCTTAAAAAAAGTTTCCATGTAAGGGATATCTGGGTCGTAGTCAGTACGATATTCATCCCGCACCTGACAAAAAGAACATGAAATAGATCAATACTGGATTAGCCAGGAGGACAAAAACTACGTGCCTCACCTGCCCACCACTACGTCCACGTCCCCATTGTCTACCTTCCTGAAATCCCCAATCAAAGTCAACACGAATAGGACGGTCATCGAGAATAGTCCCACTGATATATTTTACACAATTTTCAGCATCGTATCTGGAGTAGTACCTGGTAGGTACAATATTCCATAATGAGGGTAATGAAGAAATATTTTTGCTTTCTGTAGTGTCATTCAAGATTATAACACTGTAAACATAAATTGCTCAGTGACCAACAAAACACGAGCTCAAATATAATAACTGATAACACGAAACTACTCAAAAGGACCAAGCAGCATTAGTTCACCGACCCACTCATACTCCCCCTCACTCTCTCATCCCATAAAAACTTCAGACGACTCAAGGACTCTTTCAGTGTAACAAAATGATTCAAAGTCAAGCATGGCAGGCACTAATATCTGTTCGCCTCTAAATCACAACAAGATGAAACTAATCCCCACCCACCACACCATCCCTTCCCCAACTGGCCCATACTCCCCATTCCCCGTCTCTCCAGCAGGAGTAACAAACTTCAGACCACTTGAGGACTCTTTAAGAACCACAGACGTCAGGTCAAGAATAACAGCCACTATTATATGTTCGCATGTAAATGTGAGAAGATAAAACTAATCACGCACCCAAAGAACAAATGAAATGCAGAACAAAGACTTTACAAAAGGGTCACTAGCACAACTTATTCACAAGCAGAGACTTAACAATTAGTGCAACAAGCAAACATCTGCTTACAGTACGAAGCAGAAGCCGCAAGGGGTTTTGCTATTCTTATCCAAACCCATGGTCATCTTCTTAATCTCCCCCGTCCGAGAGAACAGCTCGTAAACCTGCTCTTCTGTCGTGTAAAACGACATGTTTCCCACGTAAAGGGTGGTCGAGTTCAGTAGCGCCTCCTCATATTCTTCCTGCGTCCCAAGAAACCTTCTGTCCCTATACGCAGACAATTTGGTCGGATCCTAACAAAAAGGAGTCCCAACATCAGTAACTCTCTTATCCTCACCGTACAACACGCTAGATTCAACAACGAGAAGCTTAATGTTTCACATTAACCTAAACTAACTGGAAATTCAGCACAACAACGTAGGCGCATCGCAATTAACTCGATTACTTCTCACGAATGAGAAGAATTAAACGATGAAAAAATCAAATTCACCTTAAAGAGGGAGGCCATCCGAAATTCCCACCAGAAAACAAAATTGATTTTAGTGCGAAAATGGGGATAAAAAGAAGCCCTAATGGCGCGAGCGAAGAATTCCCAAATCGTTCGAACGGGTCAAAATAAATTACTACAAATTTTAGTAGAATTAAACGCGTTGGGCTTTTATTAGTATGTTGGGCCAAGTTAATTGGGTCGTCCTATCTTGAAATTTATTACATGCCTTGAAAAATTAATGTAATTAACCATACATATATTATTGATGGTTGATTTTATTTTAGAAAAAAGAAAAAAATATGAAGTTATTATGACATGGGTTTGTGATGTATGTTGATGAAATTATTAAAGTAACAATCGTTACTTATAGATACTTGTTTTTATAATTATCATTGTTAATGTAATATTTCGTAAACCAACCTTTTTATCCCGTAATTTGTTAATATTTTGATAGTGATGGATAGACTGAATGTAGAAAGAAGTTGAACTCCTACCTAAAAAGTGTTGCTCTTTGCTTATGGAAACAAGTCCCCAAGTAATCATTCTTTCGTTATGGGGGTTATGTCTAATATAAGATTATATATTTCAAATTCACAACAAATGCAATATGATCTCACATTTATGTGACTTTTTTCAAAGAATTATGGAAGCTTCACCATAGTGATGATTGTTTTCTTGTACAGTTTCATGATTTCATGTATAATTCATATTATTTCTTTCTTCTACGTATCATTTCCAAATTGCATGTTTCTGGTCCCTAAGCACAAAATAGAGCAATTTTTTCATCATTAACTGTTTGAACAAGAAATAGTTTAGTTCAACTGCAAAAGCAACTGAAATGATCATGTAGTAACCTTGTGCTTTTATCAGTATTTCTTTCTTATCAATAACTTCCTCTCTCTCTCTCTCTCTCTCTCTTCATCCTTTTCTCGTCATGAAATCAGTGTTGACTAATTAAGGGGATGTATGTGTTTATAGTGAGTAGATGGAATAGTAAAGCAAAATCCTTCAAACTTATGTACTCTTTCAAGACAAGCCAAATAACCCCACAGGCCACAAATTTCCACTTTGGACCAATCGTGAATGATCCCATACCTATATTAAAACCAGGATGTTCTTCACATTATCCATGCATATAAACTACTATACATCATTACAATACAGCAAAACACCCTTTAAAAAAATCATGAACACACTAATTCTTCCTTGCTTTCTTGTTTTGCTAGCTCTACCTCTTAGACTTGCGGACAAAGAACCTGCAGGTATTTTCGACGTCTTTTCCAAGCTCGACACGCCAGAAGATGATGAGTTTGAGTCCATAGACTGGCCAGATTGGAAGGGTGAGAGTAGGAAAGCGACTAAATTAAATGTGGATGCATTTGGTGCAGTTGGAGATGGAGAATCTGATGATACTCAGGTGGAAGAATCTTGCAGATCAAGATTACAAGATAGCCTTACCTTTTCAATATCTTTAATTGTCTGTTTCATAGTGCAGGCGTTTAAAGATGCATGGAAACAAGCCTGTTCAAAGAAGAAATCGGTTTACGTGGTTCCTGAAGGGGGCCGGTATCTAGTCCATGCTAACAGATTCAAAGGGCCTTGTGCTGACAAGATAACAATCCAGGTACCTCTAGTCTTTTCCTGCATATATAAACAGAGTTGTTATAACATGGTGGGTAAATGTGTGCAGATTGATGGGACTATTGTAGCACCGGATGATCCGAAGAAATGGGATCGCGACGACCCGCGAACTTGGCTTGGTTTCTACAATTTAAGCAAGGTTACTTTCCAAGGGAAAGGAGTCATTGATGGCTCAGGCAGCAAATGGTGGGCAGCTTCTTGCAAAAGGAACAAATCCAATGTAAAATCTTGAGTTTGATCTAGAAATTGCTTATCATGATTCATGACTAACCAATGCTGTTTCTTCTCTGTCTTGCTCAGAGGTGCAAAGGAGCTCCAACGGTGAGGTCTACCTACTGCAAATAGATTCACTTGAATTGTGCGAGAGAAGTATCTGAAAGATTCACTTGATGCAGGCCTTAACTATAGATTCAAGCTCAGGTGTAAGAGTGAAAGACCTCACTATCCGAAATGGACAGCAGATGCACTTTGTCCTAGGCCGGTCTGAGTTGGTCCGTGTCACCGGTGTCACGGTTTCAGCACCCGAAGACAGTCCCAACACCGACGGGATCCACATCACCGAATCAACCAACGTAGTTATCCAGAACTGCAAAATAGGAACAGGTTGCATCATTAGCAGATTATGCACACTTCTGATTCAAGTTCAAGGCCTAATAGCAAACTTTGATTTTCTAGGCGATGATTGCATATCTATTGTGAATGCTAGTTCGAACATCAAAATGAAGAACATCTACTGTGGACCTGGTCATGGAATAAGGTATTAAAGATTTCAAGATTTAACCAAGAAAAAACACACTTCAATTACTTACTTGTTTGCTGCTGTTTTTCTCATTATCTCAACCAGCATAGGTAGTCTTGGGAAGAACAACTCCACTGGCATAGTTGAGAAGTTTGTGCTTGATACCGCCTTCATACACGACACCACCAACGGCCTAAGGATCAAAACATGGCAGGTAAACTCCTACTTCAGACTCACCTTCTTACATTAATGCAGATAGCAGCAAAAGTTTCATCACAAAAGAATTGAATCCTAATTTATCTTGTCTTGTAGGGAGGCTCTGGCTACGTGAGGGCAGTGCGGTATCAAGACGTGAAGATGGAGAATGTGTCGAATCCCATCATCATAGATCAGTTCTACTGCGACTCGCCCATAACTTGTGAAAACCAGGTTACTACCTCAACTGACCCTCAAGAACACATGCAACTCTGTTTGAACATGTCTAAGATTGTTTCCAACTTGAATGTCTCAAGACTTCAGCACTGGAAATAGACGAAATCATGTTCAAGAACATAAGTGGGACTTCAAATAGCCGAATAGCCATGAAATTTGCGTGCAGCGACACAGTCCCTTGCACCAACATAGTTCTCAACAACATCAACTTACAGAGAGAAAATGGCAATGTGGAAACCTACAGCAACAACGCAATCGGCTCCTATGGTGGGAAGGTTAATCCTTCTGCAGATTGCTTGTTATCTTCTGTATTACAGGAAAGAGAAGATGTTACTGCCAAAACTAGCACAGAACATATCATCCATACAGAACTATGAGCCAAATTTCTCAAAACTGTATGTAGAGTATGAGACAACATGGTACAGATTGGAGCATGGATGGAAATACAGTTTGGATCGGTAGATTCTTAGTAATAAATCTAGATAAGTAAATATGTCTCAGCAAATTGCTCAGGAAATACAGTTTGGATCGGTAGATTCTTGTAAAACTATTGTATAAGGAACTAGAATAGAAAGCTACGTACTGATGCAATACAATTTTACTATATAGAAATCATTCCACAAGTATTCTTTTACGGTCATTTCAACGAAAATAAGAACTCCATAATTCGAGCCTTTGAGAACCTAAAAAGAGTCGAAACATTCATTAACAGTATGATTGTCATGAAGCAAAACGAAACGATACAGATAATCATTTGCTCTTTCTATGCTACTCGACAAAGGAACAGTATTTTGTTTTGATCCCTGGCTTTCTAAAGTTTTACATCCCCAACAGAACATGGGGAAAAATCAAGAAAACATATCACAGTAAGCCTTGAATTGAAGTTCAGATCATTGCCATAATGCCACTAGTCTGGTCGCGGTAGTGAGAGACTGGAATCAACGCGTTACTTCTTTTTCTATCCAATATACGTGAGATACCCATCTCAACGACCTCCATGGCGAGAGACAAGAACAGCTCGGTAAAGGGCAGCGACATACATGAAGCAAGTGAATACAACAATGAAATCATCCAGCAAACCAATGATACCTAGCAGAGCTGTCAAAAGAAAACCTCATATCATTACACTGTCCATCCACAAACACCAATAACTATAAACTAATGGAGGCTAGGAGCAGCAGCTTTATGGTACCTTCGGGCAAGAAGTCCACAGGGCTAATGACATACAGAGCACTAACAATCATCTGGTTGTTCAGACAATAGAAACGTTAAACACAATGAAGTTCGGCAAACTGAAAATCACTTGTATAAATCCAATAGAAAACGCCCAAACCAAAACCACTTGGGCATGTTCAGCTAATATGTAAAAATATTCAGATTCCTACAAAGCTGGAAGTATTAATTCAGATGACAATATCACTATTTAAAAGTTGAGTGGATTATGTCCTACTGGAATTGAATTAAGAGCCATAAAACAACACGAGGAATATAGGATACAAGTGAACAACAATCACTTGTGGTAAAGACAGAAGCATCTAGTTACGTGTGAGGAAGACAAGCAAGATACATCATTATCATGGAATGCATGTCATTTATTGGCAAGGTTGATTGACTAACCATATAATTCAAACTTGGACAACAATGCAGTTGCTTAAATACTCATAGACACTATTGGAGAGGGGATGGAGGCAGGATTCCGCACGTTACAAAGACTACTAGAAAACCATCTTCAATCGCCACACTTTTACCATTTATGTTGAAGTAAAATGTGTTAGTATTTTGCAGATTTTCAGGTGTTTGAACTGAAATAGTATAATATGATAGTGGATCGGGCCATCAAATTTAACTGTCATTACTGATGAGTAATGAGCTACATATGATTTAGCTTTCACACGTCACCATCATTCCATTATTGTCAGGTAGGGACACTTTAAATGCCCAGTAAGCAAAATCCTGTATCCTAATCTAGTTCAAGCTCAAATGAGATTCACATAAATTATAATAAGTATGTCCGACGTCCTAAACCTATCAAAAGTACAGTACACTTTTCAAGATCATATTCAACTGATAATTGTACAAGTATCAACCAATTAGAAGTATCAAGTACCCAAGGAAGTGACAAATTGCAGTAATATAAAAGCATAGCAGCTAAAAGTAAGAGCATCACATCATAGTGTATATGAGGAAGCTGACAACTTAACTGCCAAATAAACGCGTGCCCTGATAACAAATGGAAATGATCTTTGGGGATCAATTATATCCCGTAGCAATCTCTTAAGAAGAAAAGGAAGGTCTCGCATTCTCTGCCAAAAAAGAAGGATAAGTATATGTATCATCAACCAATTCCAAATCAAATTTTTAGAATCCCTAAGAGCAAAAGGCCATATATGCCAGCACATTAGGGCCAGGCATATATAGCTTTCACATTTATAGCAACTTAATCTTGTTAACTTTCATGAATAGCTTGCAGTCTTGCAGATAATAGTAAAACACAAAAATCAAGGGACCAACATAGTGCTGCTATTAGCAAACGTCTCAATCTACAACGTTGTAGTAAAGATGTAAAGTTATTTATAAGTTAGCAACCTGAATGAAACCATTTGAACTTTCACCAAATAGACGGTTATATCTTTCAATCCTCGGCAAAATCTCAGCCACCTCATTTCTGCTGGATCTCCCAACCGAAGCCTCACTAGGAACCAACAAGGTGATCTCCCGTCTACACAGTGGGCATTTACATGGGTGAAGAGCAGACACATGATCCCAATAATTCAAGATACATATTCCTGAAAGGGGAAAAAATGAACAAAAGCGCTGTGAACATTAGCCACATTGCAGAATGGAATTTCAGTCGCAAGAAACACTACATCACAATATTTGTCAGTATGCCGCACATTGACATGATTACTGGATTTTCATAAATCCATCAAAGGGCCTGCAATCTGCCTAAATGCATTCCCCTAAAAATCTATCATCTAGTTAATTAATCTCTACGAATTTACTTCCTCCATCATCTGCAATATGCACAATGCAATGCTCTTAACATGTAGCTAGTTTCAAGAGTACAATTTATTTAATAGTAATCCAATCCAGAAACCATTTACAATTTCCAACAAGTGAAAGACTCGCCAATCCAATAACAAACACATCAAAAAAACAATTCGACACAGTTAAGACTATCACAACAATCTCCTAATCCTACATAATACCTTAATTTCCATCCAAGAAAATGCAAATCCTACTTAATACCCTAATTTCCACCCAATAAAATGCAAATCCTACAAAATACCTTAATTTCCACACACGAAAATGAATTTCATCATTTTATGATATATTGAAGCACATTAAAAATTTAAGAATTCTGCGCGGAAATAAAACGAAAACGCACCACAGAACCAATGGCGGCAATTGGCTTGGCAAGGAATTTTAAAGCTTTGATGGCATATTGAACATAAATCACCCCCCGGAGGCCCGTCCATATTTTGTCTTTCCCTCTCTGTCTCTCAGAATCGCAGATTTCTCCCCCTCTCTTCTCCTAGTTCAGTTTACAGTTCTAACGTTGAAATTGGGGTTTGGCTTATTATTTACACATGAAATGACTTAGCTCGTAAGATTTGCAGGGTTATTTGCGCAATTGGGGATAATCTCAAGGTCCTGAATTGCAAATTGTAAGGATTTCGCGCTCATATTTTCCAACTCATCATTCATCAGACTAATATATTTCAAAATACATTACTTTTTCAACGAAGATAGTCATATCTAAGGGGCCGTTTGGTAAGAATTCGATTATGTCAATGGGAATGGGTATGATAGTTGGATGATTAGGTATGGGTATGACTGATTCCTTTAATGGTGTTTGACATTTACTAGTGAATGTATATGATAATCAAATATGATATTTGATTGTACTTAGACCTCAATGAGAATGTATAATATTGTGAATATTTTAAATAATAATAATATGATTTCTTTTTATTTTGTGAAATTTAATATAAACATATTTTAATAAAAAAAATACAATATCTCTTATTTGAGTATTTATAAAAAATAAATAAATATTTTTAAAAATAATTATAAAGTTACGTTTTTATAAAGTTATTTATTTCAAACATAAGTGTATATATTTTTTAAAAAAATAATTTTTATATTCATACTAAAATATTTCTAACTAATGATACTTGTTATTTATAAAATTGAAAATATATATTTATATCATTATTCTTATTAAATAATATTATAAAAATAAATTTCAATTTTAAAAAATAATATATAAAGTATAATTTTGATACTCATATGGGTATCAAAACTCATACCCACCAATCACTTGAGTATTAAAAAATTCATACCCACATGGATTTGATACCTATAGTAGGGTATCGATACCACGTACCAAACACAATATATAGGTATCAAACTCAGATAATTCCCAAAATAGAACAGGATACCCATGAACCAAACACCCCTATGTGTTCTCAAATCAAACTACATAAATTGCTACATGTTTACATTATTTTGACTGGACGATTAGTTGGTTTCGTTTGATAGTGCATTATATTAACGATGTTTGGTAAGAGGTGGGACATTTTACAAATATTTTTGTGGCAAAAATGTGTCTTGTTCAACTTAGTTTTCTAATTGCAGAAGATATTTTTCTCTCCATCTTTTGACAAAATGGAAAAAGATGGATCAGTTCTACATACATCATCAACTCACTACGAAACATTGTTAGGACAATACATAATGAAACCAATTAGACATAGAGGTATCCTTTTGACGATTTATGAGGCCAAATAATAAGGAATAAAAATAGCTTTTTCGACGACAATCTCTTAATTTTTCTTTTTCGATTTTACAAAAATCTGCGTGAAAATGTCTCTCAAATAAAAAAAATACTTAAGACATTCATACGGGACCGACATAAGAATATATATATATATAGGGAGTGATTCTTTGGTGAACACCCCCTTAGAGTGTGAAAAGTGAACAATCCTACACCATTAGATTTCAATAATAGATGGTTAGGATTTATACTTGCTTAATTATAAAATAAATTTTTTTCTTTATTTTAATAGCTAAAGGTTAAATTAGTAATCTATTTTTTTTATTTTCAACCATTAAATTAAACTCCAATTTTTTTTTTCTCTCTCTCCTCTCTCTTTTTTCTCCCTCTCTTTTTTTTTTCTCTCTCCTCTCTCTCTCTCCTCCCTCTCTCTTTTTTTTTCTCTCTCGTGCCTCTCTCTCTCTCTCCTCCCTCTCTTTTTTTTCTCTCTCGTCCCTCTCTCTCCTCCCTCTCTTTTCTCTCTCTCTCTCTCTCTCTCTCTCTCTCTCTCTCTCTCTCTATCGTCTCTCTTCTCTCTCTCTCCTCCCTCTCTTTTCTCTCTCTCTCTCTCCCTTCCGATATGAAAGTCATCAGACATGAAATGTAATACGTATACTGTTCGTGATGCAATTTCCTTGTTATTCGATGTACTTTCCTTTGTTATTCGATGCACTCATCAAATTAAATTAAAAAATCACATATAGTTTATAAAAACGTAATAAACTAATTAAATTCAATTTTTGGATAGACAAGAGAAACAAAAGAATTGGTGAGCATAAAACGAAAAAATTAAAAAAAATAACGAGATTGAGAAATCTAATGCTCTCGAAGACAAATTCTGTTGCACTTACAGGCATATCGTGTTGCACTTTCCTTGTTATTCGATGCACTTTCCTTTGTTATTCGATGCACTAATCAAATTAAAATTAAAAAATCACATCTAGTTTATAAAAAAAACGTAATAACCTAATTAAGTTCAGTTTTTGGATTGCTAAGATAAAGCATAAAACGAAAAAATAGAAAAAATAAGGAGAAAATAAGGAGATTGATAAATCTAATGCTCTCGAAGACAAATGTTGATGCACTTATAGGCATATCATAATGCACTTTCATTCTTTATTCGATACACTTGTATAGTCATACGAGAGAGAAAAAAAAAAGTTGGAGGAGAGAGAGACGATATAGAGAGAGAGAGAGAGAAAAAAAAGGGTGGGAGGAGAGAGACGACAGAAAAGGGAAAAAAAAAAGAAGAGGGTGAGAGGAGAGAGACGCAGAAAAAGGGAAAAAAAGGAGAAGAGACAAAGAGAGAAATGTGTGAGAGTTGGGATTAAAATATTAAATTAATAGTGGGGATAAAAAAATAAAGGAACATTACTATATTACCCTTAATGAAATTCAATGATTTTTAATAATTAAATAATGTTCATTTTATCATAGCCTTAGATTTTAGAAATGGAAGATGTAGATGTGTTCATTTTTCACCCTCTAAGGAGGTGTACAGAAATGATCCTTCCCCTATATATATATATATATATATATATATGAAATATTATAATGCATATGATGCAAATGTGTAATATTATGATGCATATGTGTAATATTATGATGCATATGAAATATTATGATGCATATGATGCCTATGTGTAATATTATGATGCATATGAAATATTGTTGAAATGCATTAAATTGTAAGTTAATCTTAATGCATTTAAACTAACAAAGTTATGCATTAATAAAGGAGCATTTTTTTAATCATAGTTATTACCTTTTTAATAATAATTAAAGTAAAAAAAAATAGTAATTCTCTTCCGTATTATTTTAGTAATGACATCTAATTAAAATCTTTAATTAGTTTAATGCATTATTTTTAACTAATGTTTGATTGAAGTTACTACCCATCTTTCCTAATTTAAGTGTGTAATAATATAGAAAATAATTGATTTTTACACAATCACCCTTACACAATTAAAGAAAATTAAAAATATCATAATTAATTTTTAGATCTGACCATTCATTCTTATAAGATCGGTGGTGCATAATGGTTCTTAGTTCTCATATAGGGTTTGGTTCTCACGAGAACCCTACCCTATATATATATATATAGGGAGTGGTTCCCGTGTGAACAACCCTTATCGTGTGAACGCGTGAACACTGCACTTTAAAGACAAATGTACTACACTTTCAAGGTAAATATACTGCACTTTCAAGGTAAATATACTGCACTTAAAGACAAATGTACTGCACTTTAAAATGCAGTATCTTTACATTTAAAGTGCAGTACATTTGTCTTTAAAGTGCAGTGTTCACACGTTCATACGATAACAGTCTGTTTACATTTGAACTTCCTCTTATATATATTTTAAATTAAAAAAATATACTTCACCTGAAATTAAGAATATTGACTTTTATGTGTAAAATAACGTTGGCTCCTTTGACTTTTTGAAATTTTAAATATTATCTTATTTTCTTTTAAGGAAACAAAACACTATTATTGGATGGATGCAATATTATTTCTTGTATTAGAATCTGAATCAAATATGAGATGATTTTATCAAGAAAATGAAAAAATATACTCTGTATTTAAATAAAAATGCATAAAACTATCATGTGCTCATTTTATGGCAAATAACACTCATGTGTTCTTAAAATTATTGCACAAAAACCCCAATGTTAAAATTAGCATCACATTTCGCTCTTAAATCTTTCAGTGCTAGTATCTAAACGAAATTACTAAATTAGACTTGCTAAAATCTAAATCATACTAATAAAGAATTGGGAGAAAATATGAACTTTGAAAAAATGTGATTAAACCGATTCAAAGTATGAGTTACAATGTTTTGCACATACATTCGGTCGTTGGGGGATTTGATGCCAATTGCCATTAATTTATTTATAAACTCATGTGGAGAAAAGCTATAAAAGGAGAGTATAAAAAGTGAAACAGATACTCTAATTAAATGATACAATTCGTCAAAATATAAATTTATTGCGGAAACTGAGCCTTATGCCCGTATTTGCATTGTATTGAAGTATAACTTGAGGTCGATGTCATTTAATGAAATTGTCCAATTTTAAAATATGCAATTTATGAAGGTAACATTTGATGCCCTTTTTAGGATGTGTTTGCAAAAATTATATTTTAAGGTTTTAAGTATTTATATGCTTTTAGATTATATAAGCAAAAATTTTGTATTTGTAAAATTTGTTTTTTGTGTTAGTTTTTTCTAAAATTAAGAAGGTAAATACCCTTTATTAAGCATCATGCTTTTGGTGTTTAAAACTACAATAATTTTCAGAACAATCGAAAATTTTATTTATTTTTATGTCAATTCCAAAACCTCCTATTTTTCCCTAAAAGTAATTATTTTTAATTTTAAGCATAAATAAATAAAAAATACTTATAATAAACATCTGCAAATACACGGTTAAATCCTAAATAGAACTCAATACCTATCTCAATTGGGTTCAATTTCGATACTTTGAATAAAGTTTTACACTCAAATATTTATACCAAAATATTTACAAGCTTAACAAAATAGTTATTCTACCTAAATTGACAAAATGCTACTGTACAAAAGAGATGTTTAATCAATATGTATATTTACTCGATACTTACTTTATAGTGATAGTTTTTCTCTTTATATAAAAAAAAATATTTGTGCTGATTCACCGAGTCATTAACATTGAATTGACCGGCTAGTTAACTTGTTTAACATGGGATGGGAATAATGAGTCTTATAATTTTCAATATATTTTAGTTATTTTGTAAATTGGATTTGTTTATTTTATTTCTCAACATTGAGCTCTGTATTTATTTGGGTATTGAACCATTTATTTCCACCTTTTTTAAAAATATTATGGGGGTTCAAAATAGTTAAATTTTCAAAATATTACTCTTTAAAAAAGTAATTATCAAAATATTACTCTAGAAAAAATAATTATCAAAATATTACTCAATTTTTATTTATTTATCTTTTTTAAATATTACTCTCCATCTCAATCTACTGCCCCTTTTGTCACATAGATTGCAATGTGGCACAAGTAATTTTATTTTTTTGCTCACAATTGAAAAATAATTTAGCTTTTTGGGTTTTGATTTTTAATTAAAATGTTAAAATATTTTGTGAAAATATATTGAGTTAGTATTTTCTGAAAAGATATTAAAACACTTTGTACATGTTATTGTGTATATATTTAAAATATTTGTATTTTTAATAGACATATTACTATAGTTAATAAAAGACAGTTATAAATAATATATTGAAAAAGTAAATAAAATTAAATAGTTGTTTTAAAAAACTAAAAAACAATCTGATTTTATATTTAATAAAAAATTACGTTTATTACGTTTTAATTAATAAAATAAAAGATTTTTTGTGCGAGATAATAAAACATTCACATTCTGTGGCAAAGAGAGTCGGTTGATAAATTTTTTTTGAAGAGTAATATTATAGCAATTATTTTGGTAAAGAGTAATATTTTGAAAATCCACATAATTCTCATTTATGTTAAAATGAAATAATTACTTTTCCTTAATTAAAATATAAATTACCTTTTTCGAACATAATGAAATTACAATGGTGACTTTTCAACACAAAACAAAGTACAAATATGTTGTATATATCCTAAAAAAGTGCTGCCCGAAAGGGGATAATTTGGAATACCGACAGACCTCGAGGACTAAAACGCAACTTAAAATTTCCAAATCTGAAATGGTTATATTGCATTGAATTTGAAGCTCAGCTGAAAATCCACAACGATTATGTTCCCACCGTAGTAAAGGAAAGAAATCCAGCACGGATTGTTGGTGCTGCAATTATGATAGCTATAATCCCAAACCCGCCGACGTTCCTTGCCCCATTATATATCACTAAACCCCACTTCTCATTTGCCTCATCTTTAGTCCTCCCGCTTCTACCTTTCCCGATCGATCAGGTGAATTTCATTCTCATGTTTTTTTTTTTGAGTAATTTTGGAATTCATTGAGTGATGATAGGTTGTTTGATTCTGGAAACTGCGTAAAATTTGGTTATATGGTCGCGTCATATGTGTATATTTGTGTATGGTTTCATAAATGTTTTGGTATAGTTACGTTCATTAACGGATAGATGGAAGGTGGCGGTACGCGTGGTAGCGGCTGCGGATAAAAAGGAAAGAAAAAGAATAGATCTAATCATGTGACGGCCTTGTTTGTGAGCCCCCGTGGTGTATGAGAAGTGGATGCTGAGTATAAATGGCCACAGTTATTTTTGTGTGATTGAGGGGAACTAACGAGTATTATGTGATCAACAAATTGTTTTCTGGAATTCTCAACAATTTGTAGATCTATCGGATAGGTCGGCTGTGATGAAAGGGCTGTGTGCTGGGTGCTACTTCTAACAGATATATCTACCAGCTATTAATCCTGACAATTGCCATCTAAGGGCGTATGGATTCTTGGGATTATCAGCACAGTCACTGTTATGAATTGTTTTTGGAATTCTTGACATTCCTAGACTTGTAGAATTACTCTCGGATTTTATCAGTAGACAGTCTTCAGAGGAACAACAATTGTTTAGCCTACTTATAGGCTGATAGCACCTGATTCTGGCACGCGTCTATTATATATTGCATGATAATAAGTGAAGTAGTCGATCCAATTTCCAAGGAGTTGAGACACTAGATTACTTTAGTGCTTGAAGTATTTCATGGTGTATTCCGAAACAGAGGAAAATATGTCAACAGAGCAAATTCTTTGGCTGTCAGCTGAATCCTGACATTAGTCCAGGATGGTGGTTGTTCGATGCGTCATTAAGACACATCTAGTCACATACTTGATATTTCGACTGCTATATAGGAGTATATAGAACCAAATTAACTAAGTTTTCTATGTATATATTGTGAATATGCATCATGCGCATGTTGATTGATTATTTTTCTTTCCATCTTTGTATGAACAGGTTCTCATTCCGTCTGAGGTTAAGACCCTTCATCTATATGAAGCAAGGTATATAGCACTGCTGGAAGAGGTATAAAAACTATACTTAGTCTTTGAAATTATGAGGAAGTAATATATCTCTAATATAATTGCAATCAGTGCAATTTTCTCTTTTTGAAAAGAGAGCAATAACAAGTTTACAACAGAAAAGGGAACTAATTAAATACTAATATTTAAAAGCTTCTACGTTCCTATTTTATCTATAGGTATACATGAAATAAATCATAGAATAAATTTAGGGTTATGGTTAAAGTCAAGGCCTTCAATGTCCAAATTTTCAAAAGAACCCCCCCCCAGCCGAACTACATTGAAGAAATCTTCCATCGTCAGCTTATCAAATTGCTTCTTGTCCTTTTTTAGTGCATTAACTAAATGTTTATCTGTCCTATTATAATATAAAATATATCTTAAGTAACAACTAAAAACTACTTCACCAATTATTTTAAATAATATCTTCTCACACAATATCACCATAAAGAGTATGAGACATGGGCCAATGGTCCATAACATAAACTAACGAATCTCAAACTTTAATTAGTAAATAATATGTGTCTCCTGGTTAGTAATAGTGATCAACCCGATGCTGTCACCAACTTATCAATTGCCTTTGAGAGTTAAAACATTGTCAGTTCTTCATTACATCAATGTCCATCTCCTAGGGATCCAACTGCTTCAAGACTTCAATCCCAAGCACCAATATGTTTTATGGTCTTGTTTTTTTCCTTATTGGTTGATGCTCAGTTTTAAAAGTATGAAATATCAACCTGCCAAAATGCTTAAGAATACACTTCCAACTCTTTGGTGGTATCTAATGTAGTCCTATTTTCTTATTTTCTTCAATGTAGTCTTTATATCAGAAGAATAAGGTGTTTGTGCACTTTGTGTTAGACCCAATTGGTTTTGGTGATACATCACTAGAAGCATCCTTTGCTGCTAGATACGGTTGCTTGGTTGTAATAGAGAAAGTGAGTTTTTGTGCTTCTATATGCTTGAATGCACTAAGGTATACACTCATTCACTCCACGTACTCTCTTTTGCCTTGTAGGTTGAACAATTAGAAATTGGAGCATTGGTCTTGATAAGGGGTGTAGGCGGAGTAAAAGTATTGGAGTTCAAACAGGTACGTCATTTCAATGTTTTCTAACTACTTCTTATACATTCCTGTTACTGTTTGTTTCGATTAATGATCATGTATGAAATGAGCAAGTCATACTTGTCACCCTAAATTAGCACGCTTGTGCTGTTTAAGAAAAGGGATGTCTTAGAATTTGAAGCTAACACTAGGGAACTTCATATTTGGGTAAAATATCCCATTAATTTAAGTTGATTGATAACCTTACAATGAAGTGCTATATAAGTGAAGCTTCTGGAGTTAATAATAGCATGAGCAACTAAATCTAAATCAAACTTTTTTAAAAGGTAAGAGTTGTGGATTAACAACTCTCTTAACACATGGAAATATTCACTACGCATTGTTTGATATTGATATTGCTATTATAGTAATAATAATAATGTAATATGTGCTATTTAATACAAGATATGAATTACCTAGTTGCATCTATTAAAGTTTCATCGGTTATTGTCATTATGGTAGTAATTGATAACTTGTTAGGTTTTATATGATTGCTATTATAGTAAATTGTGCTATTGATACAAAACATTTTGAATTACCTAGTTGCATCAACAAGATATTACATCACTTAGTTATTGATTTTCTGTTCCATATCCCAATGAATCAATATTATTATCAGCTTTCCGACACGTAAGTTCTTTTTGCTTTAGTTTCATTTTTCGTGAGACATGTGAAGGTGTAATAAAATGAATTAGATTTAATTGTTCACCATTTGATTTAAGGGTCAATAAGAAGTTAAAGTGTTGAGTATTTCAATGGAAAAGTTGGTCAAGACTGATGATCGTGCTTTAGTTGGCACCATACTATGTAAATAAATATGATTTTCTCTGAGCTATATTAAAACTATATTATTCTTTTAGTAGTATTTTTCCAATTTTTTACGAGCTTGAAACTGTTTATCGTCTTTTGTAGCTTTAAATAATTTTACCATGGTTCGATCAAAGATCAAATACGAGTTAATTGCTGATGATCGTACACGACGTGAGACATTTAGAAAAAGAAAGTCTGGCTTGTTTAAAAAACTTAATGAATTGAAAACATTGTGCGGCGTGGAAGCTTGTGGCGTCGTCATCAATGAAGATGGGACTCAATCTGAAGTTTGGCCTTCAATGCGTGCAACATCTCAAGTTATAAGAAGGTTCGTAAACTTACCTTCTTCTACCCAAACAAACAATAGTGTAGGTCAGAATGAATTTCTTAGGCAGAATTTGACTAGAATATCCAAGAACTTGGATAAAGAGATTAGGAAGGTTCAGTGTTTGGAGAAGGAACTACTTTTAGCTGAGTGTCTGTCCAAGGATGTGGTGGACGTAAGCAATTCTAATCAATTGCATGAGATGCTTCGCCTATTGGAGAGGAAGATTGAAACAGTTGATCGTAAGATTGCTGATGTTGCTGATGTTCAACCTTCTAGTTCTAACATAGTTACAAGAGCACGTGGGGGAAATTGCGAAACTTATCATGGAAAAGGGAAGCAACCGCTTTGAAGTTTGAAGATTCCTTATGGAATCTGAGTTTAAGTAATCTTTACTTGAATCGTTATTTGCTCTTTTAAAGATTGCTAATTTTCTGAATGGACCTCAGTTGCTTTTTGTTATGCTCGTGTCTTCATTTTGTTTATGTTACTTTGATTTTCTTGATCTTTCCTTAGTAAGTCCTTTGGAAAAATACATAGAGTCAAGGTTATGAATGCTCATTGGGGCAATTTTAGCTATCTAGAGCCCCATGTGCTAGATTTCTTAGGAATCCCATTCTATAAAGATAAATAGACACAGAATGATTTAGAAGAAGAAGTATGTGTTTTGGAGTACAAAATAAGGTGAAAGAAACCATTGACCACACATAAACTTGAACCTTGGTCGACATCGACATCTCTAAGTACCTTCCAAGAGGAAAATCAGTAAGAGTAGAAAAGGAAGAGCCGGAGAAGGATTTGAATGACCATTTGGTCATCCAAAAAATCTCTATGCCACCTAATATACACTTAAACACCTTTCACCAGTCTTCTAATATTTCTTTGAGGAAACAACACTTATAAACACCTTCCTCCAATCTCCCAATATTTCTTTCCGAAAAATGAATACTACCGTCTTTAGGAGGTAGAATCCATTTTCCCAAATTGTCCATAAGCTATTAATTTCAATGTGTTGGATAATAATTTCTTTATTCGCTAGACAGACATGGTCATTTTCCATTAAATAAACATCAACATATAGTAAATTATGGCCCTTCCATTTCTTCAGTTAGTTTCTTTCATAGGAAAAAAATGTCATTTCTTGGTTGTCGTGTTATATTGGTCCTAGTCCATAATATTTTGATTAGACCATTTATCAAGGCAAGGAGTGGTTTATCTTCGTTTCAATATTAAGGACAAATGATTGCTAGAGCTTTTCAATATGAATTTCCCAGTTGGGTAAACCTAAGATTTTATTTATTTATTTATTTATTTTTTGCAAATGACTAGTATATCTAAGACGATTTTGTAGGATAATCCACACTTTAAGTTGTGATAATTAGTTTTTTTTGTGTGGGACCTCTTAAGATCACAATTTGTTGGGCGTTAAGAAACTACAGAAAATTTTACTAAAAACACGAATGGTGACTAACTATCTTAGACGGTTATATAGAGAATTGCTTTCACATTTTTTTCTCTATACATAAAATGATAAAATATCGAGAAAGTGATATAAATTGAGATTGCTTGTTTCCTTGGTTAGATTTGAGAAAGATCAAAATTGGATTTGCATACTAGCTAGGCCAAGTACGAGCAATAATTCTTAATAGCATGCTCTCAACTGGGATAAAACAAACTCTAAACATAAAAAAAAAGAGAGCATTGTGATAGGAGGTCGAGCAATGGACAAAGGAGAATCGAACAAGGGGATCGACCCATGCAGGGTTAAGGGTACTCGGAAAAATAAGAAAAAGAGTGGGGATGCTGGAGTAGACACAAGCGATGCAAGGAATCCATGAGGAACGGTTCAAATTATTATGTTAATTATGTGTGTTTTAATAAAATAGAATGTGTGCATACTAGGCCCGTTAGCAATTAGGATCTTGGTCGTCGTGTTTTGGTTAAGCCTAGGGTGAAATTAATGTTGTAGTTGTCAATCCTTTATTCTTGATAAGGGAAGATCCTCTATTAAATGTGAAGGGGATCCCTTCTGTCTATTTAAGGATATAGTGGCGTAAATAAAAGTCATCTATGAAGACAATCATTTGCTAGATTTCAGAATATACAACAACTCTCTCTTCTCCCCCTCTCCACTCGTTCCATTTGCAAATCCTCTCTGAACGCAGGTATTACATTGCGGGACATTCTTTTGGTCTATATTCCTTAAGCTTGTTGGACATATCTTTCTCGCTTTACATACATTCATCAAATTTATTTTGATAACCTTTTTAGTTAGGATGATCAATATGTAATAGGATGGAAGCGTATGCTCAAGAAAAGAGGTGGAGAAAGTTATCCACTAAATGTTTGTTTGGTCAATCTTGTTCGTGATTGAATGTGGCAATATGTGCACTGACGCGTGGAGGACAGTCGTGTTGTGGTTAGTGAAAATATGATGTAGTAAATGATACTCCCTCCATTCCGTTACTGTTGTTTTCCTTTCAAAATCGAGTTGTCCCATTAGTGTTGTCTTATTCTTCTTTTGGATACGAACTTGTGGACAAGGCTATCAATTTGGTTAAAATCGAACCGGACAGAAATTTGGGTCAATTTTGCATAACCATAATCGAATTGAAAATCCTCGGTTTGGCTTGGTTTTAACTGAAAATTCCCAAAAGAAAATAAATAAAAAACCAAAGCTCAAGCAATATCTGAACATATAGTGATCTTCGAACTTCTCCAAGAACCCCACATACATAACAAAAATTGCTATAAATGAATTGTACCTCTTTGGCCGCTCTCTAGAAAGTTCACGAAAGAAAATTGGAGTTTTAGGGTTTTTGAAAATTGTAAGTTGAATTGCAAGAATAGAATATTGGAATTGGAATGCAAAGAGATTCCCAAAAGGTAAGGGATGGAGAAATTGAAAAGGTTTTTGAATAGAATTATTATAATATTCCCTCCATCCCATCATTCTTGTCTCATTTCTTTTGGGTACGGTATTTTAGGAGACTTGTTAGTTGCGCGTAAAGATGTGGGATCATCAAGTAAAGTGTTTGTAATAATTTGCTATTTTAGGAAATGAGACAAGAATGGTTGTATAGCTATAAAAGGAAAGTAGGACTAAAATGGTGGGACGGGGGGAGTGTATAAAAATTTAAATTAAAATTCGGTTTGGTTAACCAAATTGGGAAACCGAACAAAAATTAATAATCGAATAATTTGGAAAACGATAACCGAAAACCGAACCTAACTTTTTCGATTCGGTTTGAACAAAAAATTTTGATTTTGGCTCGATCGGTCAACCAATCAAATTGATAGCCCTACTTATGGACAAAAATTAATTCGGTAGTTGTCAATCCTTTCTTCTTGATAAGGGAAGAACCTCTATTAAATGGTAAGGGGATCATTCTCTCTATTTAAGGAGATAGTAGTGGCATAAATAAAAGTCGTCGATGAAAACAATCATTTGCTAGATTTGGAAATATGCAACAACTCTCTCTTCTCCCTAAAAGGGGAGCCGTCGATTTCACTCATTATGTAAGCAACTTTGGGCTATTAATACGTCCACTAACTCTCCCCATTTTCACTTATTCCATTCGCAAATCCTCTTTGTACATAGGTGTATTACATTTTCTTTTGGTCTATATTCCTTACACTTGTTGCCATATGTTTCTTGCTTTACATCCATCAAACTCATTTTGATTACCTTTTAGTTACGATGATCAATATGAAATAGGACGAAAGCCTATGCTCAAGAAAAGACGCGAAGAAAGCCATCCACTAAATGTTTGGTTAATTTTGTTTTGATTGAATGTGGCAAGGTGTGCACCACTTGACGCGTGGAGGAGTGCTTTGAGTGATAAGGTTGTATTGTGGTTAGTCGAAATATGATGTAGGATCAAATCCATCTATACGTCTTGTTATTGTTGTTTTCCTTTCTAAATCGGGTTGTCCAATTATTGTTGTCGTATTCCTCTTTTGGATACAAACTTGTGGATACGGCTGTCAATTCGGTTAAAATCGAAACGAAATTTCAGTCATCAATTTTGCATAACCAATAACCGAATCGAAAATTCTCGATTTGGTTTGATTTTAACTGAAAATTCCAAAAAGAAAAATAAATAAAAAACAAAGCTCAAGCAATATCGGAACATATAATGATTTTCGAACTTCTCCTAGAACCACACATACATAAATAAAAAATTGCTATGAATGAGTTGTACCTCTTTGGCTGCTCTCCAAAAAGTTCACGAAAGAAAATTGGAGTTGTAGGATTTTGAAAATGGTAAGTTGAATTGCAAGAATGGAATATTGGAATTGGAATGGAAAGAGATTCATGTAAGGTAAGGGATGAAGAAATTGAAAAGGTTTTTAAATTTCCTTTTTTAAAAATAAGTATTATGGATATGAAAATTGAAATTAAAATTCGGCTCAATTAACCGCATGGTTAAACCAAACAAAAACAATAACCGAAAAACTTGGAAAACAATAACCACAAACCGAACAAAACTTTTTGGTTCGGCCATATTTGAACCAAAAATTTCGGTTTCGGTTCAATTGGGTCGGTTAACCGACCAAATTGATAGCCGTACTTGTGGATAAAATCAATTTAAACAAGTAGACCCTACCGCTTAACACACATCCACTCACTTTCCTAATTTATGTGCTGAAGGACAAGAATAGCGGGACAGGGGAGTATTAATTATGTTGATTTTGTGAGGTCGCCGCCTAGTACAATATTTACCATTCCCATGGTTCATGAATATTTTGTCGTCTTTCCTAGGTGGTTTTCAAGCTATTAAACAAGAGCGATGTACAATCATGCGCACCTTTAATTAGAATAAATTTTATGGTTGACTAGGTAAAAACTTGCCAAACCACAAAGGTTGTAGTAATATTTTATAAATGCATTTATACTTCTCTAACTCGTAATTGGAGCAATGGCAAATGGATGTAAATGGACCACAATTCTTACTGTTTTATTTCTTATATGAGAAAGTGAAATGAGCCATTACGAGTTTCTAGCCATGAAAGTGTCCACTGTTGCTCAGAAATTCAGCCTAGAGCAGACACGCATCTCCTTTCCGCCTTTAAACCATATTGAAGATTTAAAAACACAAAATTGTGTTTACAATTTTTAAAGGTAGAAGTCAGCTTTATTAAGCAGTTTGTTCAAATGTTGCATGCTTTCTTCTTGGCTTTCTTTATTATGTTTGAAGAGTTACTTTTCCGAGTATTATGATAGAGGTTGGCGCAGGTTGTTTTGCTCACTATTATTCTTGTCGTTTTTCCTGCACAATGATCTAAAAATGGTTTGAGCTTTACACAATGTACAAGTTTGTGGAATAGGGTTATATTGTCAAGCCTTTTCTAACTTTTTGCTTTTACAAGTGATTTTCATCAAGCACACAGAGTTATCTTGAAGATTGCTTACGTGTAAGCTCCCCTGCAGGCTTAACCTTACTTGACTGGAGAAGTTACACCTATGCAAGACAATGGCTTTCGTGAAAATGACTGAAATAAACTCTAAAGTTCTGAAATTGAAAGAAGTTCTTCACAGTTTGAATAGCTTGGCGATAAAGTTGAAGGTTCTTTCTCTTTCTCACTCTCAAATGCAGGCATTTGAATATTGTGTATGCGTATCAGTGTGAAACAGAGCTTCTTTGCAAGGTTGTTTGTGTATTTTTCTTTCATCTTTGTTTTTTATGTACACTTACAATTATCTGCTTATGTGTGCTTTGAGCTTCAATGCTTAATAAGGTTAGTTGTATATTTTGAGTAGTATATATTTACTTACAAAAGCAAAATATATATGCCCCCTAAATATATTGAATTTAGTCCCTCAATTTTAGTTTGAACATTTAGCTCGTGGAACGAAAATGTAAATGAATATGTAAACCCGTTTGAATAGTTTGGTTTATCTTTCCGTTGTAACTTGTATGTAAAGAGTTTCCTGGTCAACTTGGTTATATTTAAGTTATCAATGTTTTTAGATTGTCAAAAGATGATATAGTTACAAAACTTTCAAAATGCAGAAGCTTGAATATACATAATACCGATCATAACATACTACTACCCCAATAGATGCTTTACATAGAAGACAGTTTTTCCATTATCTGGTGCTCTAAAATCTACAAATATGAATGGTTCTCATAACTTGAATTTCAGTAACGTTCATAACGGATAGATGATTTTCTTTCAAATGAGGCTACTTTTAATACCGAGGGAATCACAATTGCAAACTCAAATTACAAATTCTCTCATTTGGGCTGAAAACCAAATAACTTACTGACTCTTATTAGTTATATTCTTACATATATTTCAGGCACCGAGGGAATCATTATTGCAAACTCAAATCACAAATTCTCTCATCTGGGCTGAAAAGCAAATAACTTTGGATTGTATCAGATATTTTGTTCCATCTATAGCTGAGAGTGTTTCTTTTGCGGCGCATCAACCTGTTTCAGGTAAAACATTTATTACTATTGTTTACTAGGTTTACTAGGACCATGGGACTTACGTTGTCCTTACACTGCTTCTAGAAGTTGGAATGTTAAATTGATTAGTCCAGAAACTCTTGGTCATTGGTAATTACTTTTTGTTTCTAGAATTTGCAAATGACTGAATGCAAGCTAGTAACCTTTGAAATGATGATCTATGTTTGGGAGCACTAAAGTGTGCAGATTCGTGGTTGGTAGGTGTTATAAACCCTTATAATTCTGTGCTTCATCAACCATATTCTGTTCCAGCTATGCTCCACATAGAAGAGAAAAACCAAAAGAAATAACAAGAGATAAAGAGAAGGATGACACACACCACATGGATATAATATAGATTATCACATCTGCAAACCTTGCCATAAAGAGGTTCTCTAAGTCCAGCTTCAAACTAAACAGATCTTGTTCATGTGCAAGTGGTACAAGTTTATTTTTATCTTCATAGAAAATGTGCAGAATTTAGTTTGAAATAGGCCAAGCGATGAAGCATCCTTAACTGCTTCATGAGAGGGAATGAACTGCTTCTTTGAAATGTAAATGTGGTATTCGAAGAGTTAGAGCTGCTGCTCTTCTCATGTACAATTAGTAAATTTGCGGAAATATGATAGGTCCTTAAGTAATATGTTTTTGGTGAATGCAAACAATAAGCTGATAAGAGATGTGAAGAACAATAAGTTGAATGCAATAAAACAATAAATAACATTGATTTTATATTGGTTCGAATTCACAAGTTTCTACGTCTACTCTTCTGCTTTCTTAGCATGAATCTCGCTACTCTACTTTCTTAGCAGGAATCTCGCTACTGGAGTACAAATCAATATAATCAAACAATCATAGACTGACGAGTACAGATCAATACAATCAAACAACCAATCTAACAAACTATCAAGCTAACAAACTATCCAACTTTTTGTAATGCCCCAATTTCTAAAACTTTTTAAGGGGACGTCACCTCATGCATAAACTTTATTTTCAAATTTATTTTTCAAGAGATGGTTTTAAATATATATAAAAAAAATCAGAAAGTTCCAATGCAATTTCATAAATAGCGAAAGTCTTAAAATGAGTGCAAATGCAACTACTAGTTTTCGGGAAAATAAAATGAAGCATGAGTGATATTAGTTCATGATAAAACTAAATTAATGCGGTAAGAAGATTCATAATTTCTTTTATGTGTGACCATCACCATCCGCCACTTCAAGCATCTGCCGGACCATTGTAACGCCCCGAATTTTTCGATATAAAATGCATTGCATGTCTATTCATGCATGTTATCAAGTATTTTAGTTATGTAAGTCGCGCCTTAGAAATTTAAATGAAAATTAAAGCATTTATCTTATTTGTTATTAAATCATTTTTGTTATGTAAATTTATTTTTAATTTTGAATGTGTTTGTTTATATCATATTATGATTTTTTTTTAATTATTTAGAAATCATGTTAGAATTATTAGGCAAGAATAATATTTATTTATTTTGGATTTCCTAAACCAACTAGGATTCATAAAAGGATATAATATTTATTATTGTATTAAGTTATTAGGAGAAAATTTTATATTATGTTTTAAGATTAACAAAAAGATATTTTATGTGTGATATTCATATTTTAGGATAAAATCTATTTATGTTTATCCATATCCTAATTTATCTAGGATTGAATTTCTTATATGGTAAGTGCTAGAATAAATATTATATAAAATATATAAGGACGAAAATAAATATGGATAAAATATATTTGATACCTTATAGGATTAGGGATATTTAGATAATGATTTCTAGGCCTATAAATACCCTTAGTCCCTCATAATATAACATCAAATAAACTTTTCGAAAATCTGCCAGCATACCTGCGAACTGTTTCAAGAATTATTTACGTACCTTCCCTGAATCATATCATTGTGAAATTTTAGGCGAAGCTTCCTAGGTATGTCTAGTATACTCATTTATTTTTGTATAATTTTTCAAGCATATTGTTCAAATCTGTTATTCATAACCTGCCACTTTCTGACAACATGTTCATGATCTTGAAAGGAAATTGTTTTTCATGTGTTATTTGCATTGTTTTCGATCATGATTAATTTTAATGGGATATAATACATGTTAGATCATTCATGTTAAAAATATAGAATTTTTAGGATACATTTACTATTTATTTGTTAATTTATTTCATGAGTTGCCAAATTATTCAATGCATGAATGAATTTTCAATAGAAATAAGATTGTGTTTAATATACTTAAGATTATTACTATGTGAAACCATTAAAGTTGCATGTTAATAAGTAGGTTATGTATAATATACATTTTGGTTTGATTATTTTGATCTATGAATTATTAAAATTGTTGATACATGCATGACATTCCATGTAAGGTCATTAAGATAAATTTCCATATATAGGATCAGCGCGCAGGACTTAAACATCTGATATCCATAATTTTTCATCAAGTCAAGGTTAAGGTGGGGAAGTTACCGTTATCCTTATTATATATTGTGTACAATAGCGGAGCCAGCATGGGGCTGACAGGGGCTATAGCACCTCCGAAATAATATATATTTTTATTGTATAATTATGGATATGGTACTTTGTAGTGGAGTTGGTTGTGTTGTCTCTACTATTATCTATTGGGAACAGGTTCGATTCCCTTTTAAAAGTTAAAACATCTAATGTTTAATCCTTTTTGTTTCTTTCTCAATCCTCATGAAAATAGAATTTTTTTTTCAATGTAACTCTCAAAACTCAATTTTCAATCATTTTATCTTTTACATTATATATTAGTCATTATTTTAATTCTAAAACCTAGTTAGGTTATGATTACTTGATTTTTTTTTATTTTTTTTAATCAAATAACTTAGGAGCAATGTTATGTTTTGATTCCTTAATTTTTCGTTAATCAAAAATCTTGATTCAAATGAGTTAGGAGTAATGTTATTTTATTTTCTATTTTTTTCAAAAATATTAAATCATCTTTCGATTGATGAGCTAAGTTTATCTTCATAAATTCTAATTATCTCATACGATTCACTGCTGATAAATTGTTCATCAACATGTAACCGAGAAATAGATTGTTCATCAACATGTAAAAGTTGAAACATCTAATGTTTAATCCTTTTTGTTTCTTTCTCAATCCTCATGAAAATAGATTTTTTTTTTCAATGTAACTCTCAAAACTCAATTTTCAATCATTTTATCTTTTACATTATATATTAGTCATTATTTTAATTCTAAAACCTAGTTAGGTTATGATTACTTGATTTTTTTTATTTTTTTGAATCAAATAACTTAGGAGCAATGTTATGTTTTGATTCCTTAATTTTTCGTTAATCAAAAATCTTGATTCAAATGAGTTAGGAGTAATGTTATTTTATTTTCTATTTTTTTCAAGAATATTAAATCATCTTTCGATTGATGAGCTAAGTTTATCTTCATAAATTCTAATTATCTCATACCATTCACTGCTGATAAATTGTTCATCAACATGTAACCGAGAAAAGGAAAATTAAAAGTATATTTTTAGTTTTAAACCTTGTATTAGTTGTACGGTATTTAAAAATATTTTAATTTTTTTTATCAAATAATAGTCATTATTGATATTAGTTTGCAATGTCATTTAACTCCAATACTTAGCACCTGTGGAGTCAAAATCCTGGCTCCGCCACTGATTGTGTACAGTATTCATGTGTTTATGACAGACATGAGAATGAAATGGGTCAAGGTTAAGAGGAGGCCTGTGACCGGGGTCAAGAGGAAGCCCTTATGAAAAGTTACGGTCAAGAGGAGACCGTGTGAAATGAAATGGACCTTAGGGTCAAGAGGAGGCCCTATGATCAAAGTTATTTATTATGCATGTTTCATATCCGTGTGTATTGGCATTTTATATAGTTTGGATATAAGCATGTACCCACTGAGTAGTCGTACTCAACCCACTATTTTAACATTTTTCAGGAAATAGCTCGTTCGATGCGTAGAGGTGTTGGTGGTGATGGTCACACGAGGAAAGATTTATGAAAGTCATTATTGCATTAAACTATGTGCATTTTATTTTCGAAAACTAGTAGCCATAGTTATTTTTATTTAAGACTTCCGCTGAGTATGAAAATAAATTGAGTTTTTCAATGATTCTTTTCCATGAAAATGTTTTGAAAGAATTAAGATATGCATGCTAAGTATGAAGTGACGTCCCTAGTTAAATTTTGAAAATTGGGGCGTTACAACCATGATCTGAAAAAGTGAAAATATAGAGGAATGAGTATGACTACTCAGTGGGGAATACACTTATCCAAACTATATAATATACCAATATATTATGGAAAATTAGAACATGCAAGAATTACGTAGTCACACAGACCACCGAGTCAACTTCGACTCTAACATTTAAAACGGATCAACTTCGATCCCGGTCAACTTCGACCATAAACATGTGTACCGATTAACTTCGATCGCGGATCAACTTCGACCATAAACCTTTATACCGATCAACTTCGATCGCGGATCAACTTCGATCCTTCCTTATCATGCCTGACATTAACTCATAAATATCGAGCATAAAATATAATAAGGATAAATGTAGTGTAAAAATACTTCCCCACCTTAACCTTGACTTGTACGAAAAGTAAATGCAAAATATTAGGCCCGCACGCTTGTCCTAAACATGAAAAATTTGAACTTTAAATGTCATGTATGCATTTGACAAGTATTCGTAAGTGCACATAATATCATTAAACATAGACCAAACGTGACTTAATTATTTTATGAAAATATTTGTACCTTAAATACTCACTCCATAGCTCACGGTATGCAGAAAAGAAATTCCTTAGAATAAATTCCTAATATATCCTTTTTCTATCATGACTAGCTTACTTGCGAATTAAAATAAATCTAATATTATACTTATCTGTTAATCCAAAACATACAGTCAGCTTACTTCCTCCTACTTTCCGAACTAAATAAACTGTACAAGTTTTATTGAATAAGTTTAATCTATTTTAGCATGAATCATCTCTATTATTTTATTCAAATTAATTACGTAAATTTAAAACAAGTCAAAATTTCCTAAGTCCCAAAAGTCTCCATATAAGATCCCTTACACAACCCTCATAAGATATACTTCTAAGTTTGGTTGAGGTTATTATATCAAAATATTTAGGCTCGTCTCAATGCTAAATACCCAGCAAGGAGGCACCCTAACTTCTGTATTTGATTCTTAAATCATCTAACATAAAAATACTACTACTAATGTTTAAGAAAAGCAAGAGGATTTAATCCAACTCATACACTTAAAGTCACGGGGGTTTGGGGTAAAGAAATGAAATCTTATCCCTCGCTATCCTAATTATGAATTATGCAGTCCCCATTAACCACATTGCATTCGATTCCATAATAATTTATACTTATACACGAAATTTTCGTAACAAGGTTTAAGAACATAATTTCCATATATCATTTAGATCCATAGACATGAATCGACATGCTAACAAGTCCAAGCAATTTAGTGTCAATTAGTATGAACTAAATCTATATTAAAATCCCAAAACTTAAAACACACTTAAATGACAACCATGTTATGCACAAAGACAAAAGACATATAACAAGATTTAGCCATATTGTTACCTTGAAAGCAAACGAAAGAAGTCAAAACTGAAATCTGAATGTATTGGTGTAAGCTAGTGTGAAAAATACTTTCTGGAACGATTTAGGATTTGAAAAGAATTTTGTGAGACGTGGTGTGCATCGTGATTAAAGGATAAATATTTATATAAATCTCTAACTCAAGTGGGTTAAGATAAAGATGAATATTATATACGAGATTATCTCTAAAAAATCAATAAGACTTGATCGTTGGTTAAAATAACATATAAAATAACTTAATATCCTAATTAAAAGCATGTGCTCATGTATGGATAATAATAGTTAAAATAATTAGATATTACAGATTTTGGTAAAACAAATATTTTACTAGGATAATCATAATTCTTTAGAAAAACTTACAAGGATTTGGCATGAACGTATGACTATTTAATTATTTGAGATTTTTTTTTTATATAAAATAAGACACAAGGCTCTACATAATTTAAGACTAAAGAAAATCCATTTATGTCTAAAATTGTAATTAAACAGTCCGGCACAGTGAAGATGAATACAGTAAATAAATATGAACAATGTCATCACCATGCTTTTTCGTTTAATTAATTTCTAAGGCGCGACTTATAGAACTTACCACATGATATCATGCATGAGATGCAAATGAATTTCTTATTTAAATTTAATTTTATCATAAGGAAATTTCGGGGTGTTACACTTTCAACAGTCTTTCTAACAAGATATTAGGTTGGGTTTAGATTGTTCAACAACAAGAGTATGAAACACTCTTGACTCCAAACTTATGACGAGTAAGTTACAGTACTTGGAGTATGAACAACAGATGAATATCTGGGCAATAGAACTAAGAATATAAACTTTAGGGTTGTTCTTTTGCTTCTGAATGCTTGAGCTTTTTGAAATTCCGTAACCTTTTAATGTGAGGCCTTCTGCTATTTATAGTCGAGCTAGGGGAAAGATCTGTTGAATAAGATCGATTTCCCATTAGCTCTTTGTTGACAACAATCTAATGCATTAAATGCATGGACACATGTCGCGCACCACTTGGTTCTGCGGATTCTGTACGAGGTACTGTTCTGGCGCCTTTGACTAGGGCTGGTATGGTGCCCTGAGATTGGTCAATGTTGATTCTGATAATTGTCGTTTCCTTCGTTGACCATCTTCTTTGAATAACGCGCCTTGTACCTTGTACTATCTTCACATTTGAATATCCCAATTGCGAGATGGTGAAGAATCTGATCCAAGATCAGTTCAGCCTGGAGATGTCAGCTTATCAAAGTTAGACTCAGTCAGTTTCACTAGCTGAACTATCATAACCTGAACAACCTAGTCTAAGAAAACATTCAGCCTGACTATACAGACACGGGCTGAAGACATCCTAGTAAAATACATCAAACTGGTTCATCAATCAAATAGAGGTTTGAGATCATTCAAAACTTATATTATTTTCCAACAAAATAGTTGGTTATCCAATTTACTTGGACTTTGTGTACATTTTAGTAATATATTTGAATATTTCATTTAAAGAATTTTTGCAACACTTAGACTGAAAGAGGGCAGAGATATGATTCGTGTTGAGGCTGCATAATAATTTACTCAATGTGAACCTCATAATTGTACTGGGAATTTTGTGTGTACAACTTCCAATTTAGAGGATGCTACAAAGGGGGATTTCAATTTCCGATAGATTAATGAATCTTATTTAGTCTATCACACTAAGAAGGTACACTTTTTGATTGGGTCAATTATAAATCTTAAAGGTTGCTCCAACAGAGGTTTTTGCTCAAGTTTTTGACTTTCTAGCTTTCTGCAATTGGGATTCATGCCTAGAAGTTGAGCAGCCTCTCATGCTTTTTTGTTGAATAGAACAGACCCCGGGCATGGAGACTAGAACCACCCTCGCATGTGATTGTACTGTGCCGATACGCTCGCGCGTCAAGGATATTGAAAGAAGTCAGCTGCATTTACTCTTCATTTTCTCGAAATGAATATGGTAACATTTAATGTAATTGTGGTTAATGAATTGGTGAATGGTAACGTTAATTTCATTATTTTAAATTAATGCTCATTTCTCAATCAGCATGAATGACAAAAATAGTCGTTGATGGAAAATAACCGTTGAAATATTAACGTTATAGAAAAATAGCCATAGGAATTGTATTGTACTATATAAACACATGTATTTGATGGAAAAGTATCACACATTCAATCTCCCTATCCTTCATTTATTTTCTATTAAGGTATGGCCGAAAATTCTAAGTCCCAAAATTCGGATTCTAAAAAATCTTACTTGTCCCATAATTCTCAATTTAATTCGATTTTCAAGTTCCATATAGTTATCAATTTCCTCATAATTCTCATTTTCCATCACAGTAGAACAATTCTCAATTTTCATCGCATTGTGGAATGCAATCGAATGCATCCCACTTCCAAAATATGGCATGCTCAATTTTCAGTTCGCATGACGTACCATTTCAATTTGATGGTTCTCCATTTCCACAACATTCTTCACAAGCGGGGTTAAAACATATTAACCTTGCCGATGGAGATGCTAGAGTCGAGGAAATTACTCCACCGCCTAAAAAGAGTAGGATGTCTTGGTCACATGATGAGGAGATATGTCTAGCTAAGTCTTGGAGCACCATCAAGACCGACTTAAGGATTGGAAATGCACAAAAATAAAGAGTTACGAGAAAGTCGCGAAATATTACAATGATGCAGGACCCAACCAGTACTCATGCCCGCAAACCCGACCATGTCAAAGCGCATTATTATCTTATGATTCCTGGTGTAAGAAAATTTTCAAGCTGGTATATTAATTTCTTTAATAATTTTTCAAGCTGGAATCTATCCGGAATCACAAGATTATAAAGGAATGGGCTTCATTCGTCAAAAGTTCTTCGGTATCACAAGATTATAAAAGAAAGAAATTCAAGGAGACGAGAGTTTGCTAGAAAACATGTGGAACGAGTGCTCAGAGTGCTTCAATCTCGTTGGGCAATAATTAGAGATCCTGCAAGTCTTATTTCAAAGAAGATCTAACGATATGTTGTTTGAGTGTATTATTTTGCACAACATGATCATTTGGGGGGCGGGGGGAGGGACTAGGGAGCATCGATCAATTGGTCCGGTGAAGATACACCTTCTTTGGCCGACATGACCGTGAGTTCAAATAACACAATGTTTGAAAATTTATCTTCAAAATCACGATTTGCGAGATAAAGCAGGTCATTTTCACCTTCAGGTTGACTTGACGGAGCATATTTGGTACCAATACACATCGATGTAGTTTCTTTATGTATTATGCATATTTAATTGTGTTTTTTAGTTTCATTTATGTAATTTCAAGTTTAACCACGTACTTTCTAATTTTAGCTAATTATGTAATTTCTATTTTTAAATATAAATTAACAATTAAAAATTATATGAATTAATAAATATCTAAAAATTAAAATTATATATAAATCTAAAATTAATACTCCTTCCGCACCAATTATAATGTCCATTTTTCTATTTCAGGTTGTCTCAGATATAATATCCAGTTTTCCTTTTTAGCAAATTATTACACACATTTTTTTTGTAGGACCCACAGCTTTACACATCTCTACTCACAACTAACATCTCTCCTTAAAAATTGTGCAAAAAGTAAAGTGTATATTATAACTGGGACGTAGAGAGTATTATATATTAATAATTTTATGAACAAAAATTAGTGAATATCATATATCTATATATATATATATATATATATATATATAGTTGTGTGTATATACTAGTAGGACCCATACAAAAACTAATTCATAGTTACCTGATTAGAGTGAAAAATGTTTAAAAAATTGATGGATTTTAAAAGCTGATGCAACGAGTAAAAAGTTGGATTTTAAAAGCTGATGGTTGGAGTTAGCGTTGGGCTATCCCCAACACCAACTCCAAGATAATAAGATAAAATAGCAAATTCTTAAAAAGAAAATTATGGAGAGGTTGTGACATTTGGCATTTGATGATTGGCTAGTTGTGATTTTATTAAATTTACTCTATATCACTAATATTGATCAACTATCCACAAAATACTTTATAAATATATCAAGATTTGTAAAAAAAATCTCTATAAATAGATACTAATTCTGCTATGTTTCACATAAACACACACACACACAAACACTCATTTGTTTTCAAGCTTCCAATGACAATTCAAAAGTCCATTTTCCTTCATACTTTATGGATATATATACCTACAAGTATACAAGCAGAAGATGATGAATCTTTTCACTACTTGACTGAAACTCACTGCAAGTCTCGCCTCGTAGATAATTAATAGAGGCAACTTCGAAATCAAGAAGCTCATAACGCCCTTCAGAATAACTTGACCAAACATATATGGTCAAAATTCGACCCTCATGAGTAAAATATATAATTTGCATGCCTTAGAGTGTATTACTTTCGTATTTCAGGCATCTATTAGCTTGATGTATGTATTTGAATTTTCTTGCAAACTTCGACAATAGTAATTCCAATTTTTGTATTTTCAATATTCGTGTAATCTTCATTTTATTTTAAGCAAGTGTGAAACTTTTAATTGTATAGTGACATTTTTTTCATTATAATTAGGAATCTTAAATATAATTTTTAGTATTAATTTTCTTAGACATTTTAAACTTAATCAAAAAATATTATAATTAGTAAGTTATTAAAAACAAATCAGAAAGGAAATTTAAAGTAGATGAGTCGGAGTTGTTAATGGGAGTAGAAACCAAATTTTAGGTTGTGGATTGTGGAGTTTTGGAGATAGAAATTAGTATTTTATTGAAAAGTTAGGTTGGTTGGCTATTTTGAATGGGGATAGTCTAATAAAGACACATTCAGAATTCAGAATTAATGTACAAGACATTCTATTTTATGGTGTAGGAGTGAAATAACAAATTCTTAAAACATAAAAATAAAATCAAAGTTAGTACCTAAATTATAATTATTGAAGGTGTCAATGCTCAGGTAGGATGTTAATCGGTGATAGACTAATACAAGGACCAACACCTATCTTCAGAGTTTTTGAAAATGCAGCGACACTCGAACAATCACTTTGTTCCAATACGTTGGGATTAACTTCCACTCGCTAACTAGACTACGCTATTGGAATGTAATCCCCTGCCCTCTCATTAACCAAAAGGGTGAATATATAGTACAGAAACCCTAGCAAATCAAGGAAATATAAAACAAACATATTTACAATATTATATTATTTCCATTATCTATTATGCCCCCTCAGTCGGAGCAGCAGAACGGACGCTCAGACTGGATCTGAATCGAGTGAATAAGTGACGGGGAAGGCCCTTAGTAAAGATATCGGCATACTGATACTCAGAGGGAACATGAAGCACTCGAACAGTACCAAGACGCACTTTTTCACGAACAAAGTGGATGTCCAACTCAATATGTTTAGTGCGTTGATGTTGAACGGGATTGCTGGTGAGATACACTGAGGAGACATTGTCGCAATAGACAAGAGTGGCATGACGGAGGGGAACATGAAGCTCAAGAAGAAGATTCCGTAGCCAACTAGTCTCAGCAACTGCATTGGCCACACCCCGATATTCGGCTTCAGCACTTGAGCGGGAAACCGTTGGTTGACGTTTTGAAGACCAGGAAACCAAGTTGTTGCCAAGGAATACACAAAAACCAGATGTAGAGCGGCGGGAGTCCGGACAACCGGCCCAATCAGCATCCGAATATGCCGTGAGAGTATGCGATGGAGAAACAAGGAGCTGGAGGCCATGATCGAGTGTTCCCTTGACATAGCGTAGAACACGCTTAAGGAATTGAAAGTGGGGTTCACGAGGGGCGTGCATGAAGAGACACACCTGTTGAACGGCGTAGGTGATATCCGGCCGTGTGATGGTGAGATATTGTAGGGCGCCGGCCAAACTCCGATAAAGAGTGGGATCCGCGAGAAGATCGCCGTCGGTAGCACTAAGCTTTGACACTGTGTCAACCGGCGTCGATGTAGCATTGCACGCGCTCATGGAGGCACGAGTCAAGATGTCCTTCGCATATTGTTGTTGAGATAGAAATAAACCAGAGTCTGTTCTTTGAGCAGAAATACCAAGAAAATGATGTAGAGATCCAAGATCAGTCATGGCAAATTCTCCGGATAAGGACCGAATGATGGCCTTCAAAAACTTGGTGTTGGAGGCGGTGAGAACAATATCATCGACGTATAACAAGAGATAGGCCATATCGTTTCCTCGTCGGTAGATAAAGAGTGAAGGATCACATATGCTGCTAGTAAACCCTTGCGCAAGAATAAAATTAGCAAATCGTTGAAACCATGCACGAGGTGCCTGTTTCAAGCCATAGAGTGACTTGATTAAACGACAGACATGAGTAGGCTTTGTCGGATCAATAGAACCAGGTGGTTGATGCATATATACAGTTTCCTGAAGATCTCCATGTAAAAATGCATTCTTAACATCAAGCTGATGTACAGGCCAAGAACGCGAGATAGCAAGGCTCAATACAGTCCGGATAGTTGTTGGTTTCACAACAGGACTAAAAGTTTCAGTGCAGTCAATCCCAACCTGTTGAGTTTTACCATTAACGACAAGACGAGCCTTGTAGCGTTGAAGAGATCCATCGGCATGAAATTTGTGGCGGAATAACCACATGTTGCGGATAACATTTGCATTAGAAGGCCGAGGAACTAACTCCCATGTATTGTTAGCCAATAGCGCTCGATATTCGTCCTTCATAGCAAGATTCCAGTTTGGATCACGGAGAGCGGAATGGTAGGATTTAGGCACTGGGGAGATAGCTGGAGAGGATGAAGCATGGAAAACCATGCGGGGTTTGAAAATTCCATTTCTGGAGCGGGTGGTCATGGGGTGAGTCATTGTGGTTTTTGTTGGGGGAGGGGGAGGATGATTTTGGGGGGAGGCAGAATGTGAGGGGGGTGGGGGTGTGGATGGTGGAGAAAGTGGCGAGAGTGGTGGGGTCGCAGGTGAAGATGGGGAGGTGGAAGTGGGGGTTTGGATATGAGGATAAAGAAGGGGGGACATGGCGGAAGAAGAGGTGGTAAGGAATGGATAGGTAGGTGGGGGATGAATTTCTGCAAAGGGAAATTTAGTTTCATCGAAAGTGACATGGCGAGATAAGATAACTTTACCCGTTGAAAGATCGAGACACCTATATCCACGATGTTGTTGTGGATATCCAAGGAAAACACAGCGAGTCGAGCGGGATGCTAATTTATGTGTGCGAGTGGCAACTAGATTCGGGTAGCATAAGCATCCAAAGATCCTAAGGTGATCATATGTGGGATGTTTGAGATAGAGAGCGGAAGTGGGTGAGGAAAAATTTAGTAGCTTGGTAGGAAGGATGTTATGTAAATAGGCAGCCGTGTGTAAAGCTTCGACCCGAGGTTAGAAGGAAGGGAAGCATGAGAAAGAAGGGAGAGCATGATGTCATTTAGGCGACGTAGCATGCGTTCGGCCTTGCCGTTTTGAGATGAAGTTTGAGGGCATGAAAACGAAAAACAAGACCGTTGATAGAAGCGAATTGATGAAACGAAGTGTTGTCAAATTCCCGGCCCATGTCACATTGGAAACTCTTAATAGATGTATTAAACTGATTACGAATATAAGAGTGAAATTGGACAAACTTTGGAAAAGCCTCATTTTTTGTTTTCAACGGATATACCCAAACAAATTGTGTAAAATTGTCAACTAACACAAGATAGTACTTATAGCCACTTTTACTAAGTATAGGTGATGTCCAAAGATCACTATGTATAATATCAAAAGGAGCAATAGTAGTAGAAGTGGAATCAGAAAAAGGTAAACGCTTGTGTTTGCTAACTTGACACGAATGACATAAAACGGAGCTAGGCTCCTTATTACAATGAATGAAATTACGAGACTGAAGATGATGAAAAACAGGAGCTCCCGGGTGACCAAGACGATTGTGCCAAACATCAGCGGAAACAGTCACGAGACCGACGAAAGAGGAAGAAGGTTGGCTGGAATTAGGCACAACCGGATACAGATCACCAATACTATTATTCCTCATAATCATATTCCCACTGCGAAGATCCTTCACAGAAAAACCAAAAGGGTCAAATTCAACAGAGACAAAATTGTCGGTAGTGAACTTACGGACGGAGATAAGATTTTTGATTATTTTAGGGGTATAGAGCACATTACGGAGGCGGAATTTTCGATTAGAAAAGGGGAGAAATGAGGTTCCGGACCCGCAAACTGGAATACTTTTGCCATTGCCAACGAAAATAGAACGAATATGACGAGTTGAAGAAGGTTTAGCAATAATACCTGCATCAGACGTCAAGTGGGAGGAGGCGCCGGTGTCCATGTACCAATTAGGATCCGGTGAAGAAGCAAGGGACATAGCTTGAAAAGCTTGGCCAATATCCGTTCTTGGGGCGGATCCGACATAGTAGCAAAGGCCTGACCATTGGAATTTCCAAAACCGGAATTCTGAGATGTGGAGCCTTGTCGATTCTGTGATGGCACTTGGCGAGGTGGAGCATGCCATCCAGAACTTGTGGGATACGGGCACGGAGGAGGCATCCACGGCATTTGAGGTGGGAACCATGTGGGCCAAGGAGAGTAGGGCATCGGTGGCGGACGATAGGAATTGGTGTGGGAGAAAGTAGCATTAGGGTTTCGATTCCCCCCACGACCCCGATCGCCTCCGCGATGGGAATTCCTACGTTGTCCGTTATGGCGTGAGCCTCCACGTGGACCAAATTGCGGTGTCGACTGTGGTGGTGCCGGGGTTTGTGGTGGTGCTTGCGCCACCAAAACTGAAGTCGTGTTGTCGTCACGTGCCGCTTTGCGATGACGCTCAAGTTCAAGCATACTTTTGGCAGTCTCCAATGAGGGCATGGACTGATGACTAAAGGAAGCCACTGTATCATAATCTGGAGAAAGGCCACGTACCATCTGTAACACGATACGTTGGTCATCGACGCTAGCGCCAACATCCCGCAATTGAGAAGCCAAATCGGTGAGGCGCTGGCAGTACTCCTCGAGAGAGGACATAGATTCAAGTTTGAGCGTATTAAATTCTTGCTCAAGAGCAGCGGCGCGGGCGCCCTTGTTGTTGAGGAAAATTTGTTCAAGGCGTTGCCAAGCCTCGTATGCCGTAGATTCGGCAGTGAGAATACGAGCCAAGATGTCATCCGAAACTGTACCGTAGATCCACTGCAGAACGTGAGCATCGATCTCACTCCATTGATCGAAGGTGGCATGAGTGGTTGCCGGAGGGGCAGTCCCATCGATATGTGAAGAAACTTTGTAGCTTTTGGCATGAAGTTTGAAGAGACGCACCCATTGAGAATACGTTGTTTTCTTGCCATCAAGAATACGGACCTTATGCTGGATATTAGAGACTGTATACACAGAGTGGAGCATCGACTTGGATTGGTTGTTCTGGTTATCAGCCATGGTGAGAAAAGAGAGAAGAGGGCGGCGCCGTAGCAGCCGTAGGAGAAATGAGTTTTTTTTTTTTTTTTAAATTGCCGTAGCTGCTGATACCATATTGGAATGTAATCCCCTGCCCTCTCATTAACCAAAAGGGTGAATATATAGTACAGAAACCCTAGCAAATCAAGGAAATATAAAACAAACATATTTACAATATTATATTATTTCCATTATCTATTATACGCATCTAAAAAAATTGACTCTCTATGTCTGCAGAACACTCTTGGGAACACATTACTCTTGCTAAGCAACTCACCTCAAACGGTTCAAGTTCTTCAACTGATGAACTCTAATATTTATAGAGCAGCACGATCCAGCCCATTAAGTTCATTGCCACGAACTTAGGTAGTTACAAGAAGTTGACGGTTTATTTGGTTTATTTTCGTTCCCCACTGCCTTAACTGCACACGTCCACTTCAGCTCCTTATCTCCACTTGCTGTTCACGTGCAGCTCAACAAGAAGACCAATAAATCTTCTTCCCACGATTTCAACAACTACAAGTAACCGCTTTCCTAGAAACACGCCAACCGCATCCTTGGAACAATTCGCGCTATATTCTCGAACATGAATACATTATTTATTTACCTGCACATAAATAAATAAGTGAACAATGTCAATAATGTACATTGCAAACATAAAAAATGCAATAATGCACACTTTTCTTATAAATGCAATAATATACACGAGGACCATTTTAACCCTACATTTGTGAAAGCTATCAAATTTTTGGCGCACATTAGAGAGAGAAAAACATGGTAGTAGATGATACACCTATACCATAGGCTCAAATTTTAGGGATAAAAATAGATTTTGTATACTTTTGCATTTCTACAAAGATGATGTATACTTTTGCAATTTGGATGAGAACTATGTACATTTTTGCACATTCCCCAATTAATAATCTCCACATTGAAAATAGTTATCGCGCAAATAGGTAACCGTCGGATTATCCATATTGCAATCCGTGTAGTCTCCAACAAACACCAACATGTCTAAATAATCTTAACGATGATAAGGAACTGCTTTGGGCTTCAAACATAAAAGGAACTGCAACAAGGAGAAGAAGGGGAAAGACACTGGGGGAGGTAAGAATAAGAAGAACAAGAAGAAGAAGAAGTTTCCAAAGAAAAAAATTGATGCTTTAATCGTAATGCACTCGGTCACTTTGCTTGTGAATGCCTTGAGCCCAAAAGGGACAATGTATCACTTTATTCCTCTTCTTGTTAAGTTGCTTTTGTCTCTAGCACTGTCTTATTGGCTGAATCTTCTCCTTTGTGGATTGTAGACTCAGGGGCCACAGACTACATGACTAGAGATCGAGATGCTTATGTGGATTATCGTCGAGTTACCGCTGGGTCACACTGGATATATGTAGGAAATGACTCGTGTATGGAAGTCAAGGGAATTGGTTCTTGCAAGTTGGATTTACATGGTGGTCAAACCCTCATCCTTCATGATGTCTTTCATGCTCCAGAAATTCGACGTAATTTAGTATCTTCGTTAGTTTTATTAAGACTTGGTTATGCGTTTACTTTTGAAATGAACATGATGTGTTTATTTTATGGTGGTACACTTGTTGGTACTAGAGATCTTTCTGATGATTTTACGGTTATGGATTGTAGTAACTCGACTTTTGCATATTATGGTAATTGTTGTTATTTAGCTAGTTCTTCTAGTAATGTAACTGTTGATGATAAAACAAGGCATGCTAGATTAGGTCATATTGGGCAAGATAAGATGAATTGACTAATGTGAAAAAGACTTTTTGGATCACTTAGTAAAGTAGATTTGTCTATTTGTGAAAATTGTCTTGCAGGAAAAATGACTAGAATACCTTTTGGTAAAGTTATAAGAGTTGAATTACCATTGCAATTAATACACTCAGACATTTGTGGTCCTATGAGTGTAAAGGCTAGAGACGACGTTTCTTATTTCATTACATTTGTAGATGACTATACACGTTTTGGTCATGTCTATCTGATTTCTCACAAGTCTGAAGCATTGGTCTGCTTTAGACGATGCATTAATGAAGTAGAGAACCAAACGAATAGAACGATTAAGAACCTGAGAACTGATCGCGGTCGTGAGTATCTATCTGATTAATTCAGTACTTTATGTAATGATAAGGATATTATTAGGCAACTGACTACTCCTTATACGCCTGAGAAAAATGGCATAAATGAGAGGAGGAATATAACATTGCTTTATATGGTACGGTCAATGATGGTGCATGCTAAATTGCCAATTTCCTTTTGGGGAGATGCTTTGTTGGTTATTGCATATTCTGAACGGTGTCCCTTCTAAATCAGTAGCTTCTACTCCATATTCTGAACGGTGCCCTTTGGGGATCAGCTGCAATATACTTGATGTTGGTCCGGAGACGATAGTCAGGTGTAGGGGGGGGGGTGAATACACCTGATCACAGTTTCTTTTTCTCAGAACGTGAAGGACAGCTGAGCTGTAGGTTGCGACTGATGAACAGTGCCAGATATTAACCTTCGATCATGGATCAGAGTGTGTCAGCTACTGAGCTCTTCTACTGACTTAAGTCAGTTGTTGAAACTCAGTCGGAGACATTTGTGCGGATAAGTGTGTGGGGCCCGGAGATTCGTCTCTGTTTGAAAACGTATTTTTGCAATTCAAAGTCTTTTGGCTGGTGCGCTTTTATAAATACGTTTTATGCAAAGATATGATTTTAAATCAGTTTGTATGCAATGCAATAAAACAGTAAATAACACAAGCAATTTAACGTGGTTCGGACACGCAAGATCCTACGTCCACGGTCCTGACAAGGCAGGAGAACTTTTTGATTAATCTGAGCAAGTCTCAGGAAGGGATCTGTGCACTGGACAGACCCTTCTAAGTTATAGTCCTTAGCGACTTTACAAATCAAACCGAAGTTTGAAGGGTGGGGATAATCTCCAACTAGAAGGAGTTCTTACAGTAAGAACAATTCACAGAAAGTGAACTCCTTCGAATTTCTAAGCTATAAATATGGCAATGAGCTTAGCTAGAGAAGAAAGAGATCTAAAAATAACTCTAGAGTGAAGAACTAGAAATATTCTATGAAGGCAAGTTCTTCGCTGGATGATCTTTCAAGTTTGCTAGAGTGTTTGAATGCTTGAGCGTTTTCCCTTGTGAATCCCATGCATGGAGCTCGGATTTCTTCTCTATTTATAGTTGTGAGCAGGCATATGTCCGTTGGAGAAGACGATGCCACGTGTCACAAGCTTCCAAAGAAAACAGCCATAATTTCGAATTATTGCAGCAGGGCAGTTAATACTGTACATGAGAGCAGGCTTTAGTTGTTTGGAGCAGATAAAGCGTGTCGGCTTCTCATTGGTCGAGGTTTGTGGTAGGTGAGAATGTGTCAGAGATTAGAGTTGACTAGTCCACATCCTCGTATGATCTTCTGCTGAACTTCGAAAAGAGTTATACGACTGGGTCGTTTTTACGTCGGATACTGATGACTCAAGACGAGTCTGTCTTCTTCGGCTGAGTCGGCTGACGAGCTGATAGGGCTTTGGTGGGTCAGCTGATGACTGCGAAGGTACTGAGCTTTGCATTATGTTCTTCTGCTGATAACTATCAGCTGATGTGGTATCTCCTACTGATGTCAGATACAGGTGAAGTCAGAAGAATGCAAGTGATTACACTGATGACGTGGGGTTCTGGAAAGTAACTTCGTCAGAAGATCAGTCCAACAGTTTACCCCGTACATGACTTAGACAAAAGATAAACAACTATGAAAAGTCTAGCCTATACATCAGCTAATCCTATCGACACTATACTACTGATATCAATTGGGTTTTGGGATCTTCAATTCCATAGTACTACTATGATTTCCCCCAATATTATTTTAACCACTAATCAGCTGAATACCATCTACTGACTCATAACCCAACAATTTCCCCCTAATTGATGATGCCAAAACCTATAAAATAAGAACCAGGAATACTAGACTACTGACTGTAATTTCCCCCTAATTGATCTGAGGATTCAGTCAAGATGAAGTGATTAGTTGACTTCAATAAGTTCAGTAGAGGTAGGCAAAATCCGAGAAATGGTTATGTGTGAGTGTGTGTCAGACCACTTCAGTGATCAGTCGTGAAAACACAATCAAAAGCCGTAAGACAATGAGTAATTATCTGGCAAGCAGTAGAAACTGATAATATATACGGACATAGGTTTACAAAGTTTCTATTACTATTACAAAAGATAAGAAGATCACTACTGGCATCTGAATCTCTGCGTCAGCTTCTTGAAGTCCGCAGACATATCAGCTGGAGGATCCAGACCATAATACTTGTAGATTCTGGCTCTCAGTGTCTGGATTTCCTCGAGATCTTCAGGGTGGTCTTCGCTCAGATCGAAGTGATATGCAAATGCCATGATCTCGTCTTCTATTTCCTTAGTGCATAGAACTCCGCGAGTTGTCCTCGGAGGTGGAATTCGCTTGAAGGCTGGAGCTCAAAAAGGGATATTCTCTTTCTTCATTATCTCCAGGAGCTGATCTCTGAGCTGGGCGTTGTATTGATGCATGAATTCATCAAATGCCTGATCAACTGGTTGCTCAGAAGGGTAGTAACCCCATACATAAAAGCCCTTGATGAATTCCTCCTTGAGTTCCTCCCATTGATCATTCACCTCAGCAGGCACCCATTTATCTATGTGAGAGACATGAGCCTTCTTGATATAAGGTGCTCTGGGCGCTGCTCTCCTGTACTTAGATTCTCTGGGCATCTGCCTTTTCAGATCAGCTGCTGGCTTATCAGATAGAGCAATCATCTTAGCCATGTCAGCCAACCTCTTCTTCTCTCTGAGGGCCGCTGATCTAGCATCTCCTCTCCGGAGACTTAGTCCTTTCAGCGTTGCCTCCCAGGTAGCTCTGTCCTCGGCCTCCTGCTCAGGTGTGAGAGTTGAAGTGTAGTAACTCTGAGCTGTTGGCTGGACTTCAATAATTAGAGCTTTGGCTAGCTCCTCTTGAGCTTTCTTCTTCAGTTCCTCCTCTATCTTTTTGGCCTTGCCCTTGGCAGCCTTGCCAACTACCTTCTTGGGCTTCTTACCCTTCTTCTCCTCTTCTAGCTGGTGCTCATGATCCAGCTTATCTTGTAGCTGTTGAGCAATTTGTAGATCATAGGCTTCCTGCTCCGCTTTAGTTTTGAATTTGGGCGTCGGGGAAGATGGAGGAGTGATTTCAGTTGTAGTCTCCTTCCCCGGCCTTTGCCATGGCAGTTACTGAGGCTCTTCTTCATCCTCCTGATCGAGGAAATGAGCTATGTCCTCGATGTGCTGAGCAGATGAGATAGGAACTGCCTCAGTCACAGTCGGTCGGAGAGGGGTATACTCTAGGAGGAGTACAGTTGAACTGGTTTCAGCCTGAGCGGATGAACCTTCTCCTTGAGGTGCAGAGCTGGTTCCTTCCCCCTTATTATCTCCCTTAATAATCTCTACTACAGCCGGTTCCGCCTCAGTTTCTTCTTTTACATCTCCTTCCCCCTTTTTGGCATCATCAGCCTGGGAGAGGTGAGTGCGGATGGCTTTCACGTCTTTTTCCAAGTTATATACAGAATCTTTGATTTAGGTAGCGGTTGCCTCAAAATCCTTGACTAGGTCGCAATACTGCTCCTAGTTTTTCTCCTGATCAGCTCTGAATGTCTTCAGTTGAGCAGCTGACTCCTGACGGAGTTTCAGCAGAGACTGATCGTGAGACTCTGTAATTTCTTTCTGAATGGCTTTCAGTGCCTCAGCCTGTTGCGTAATGGCTGATTGAAGACTAGAGGTGGCCAATTTGTTTCTCTCGTCCATGGTGGCCTGGACTGCCGCGAAAGTCTGAGTCAGCTGCTCAGAGAAAGATTTCTGCTGAGCTAATAAGAGCTGCTGACTCTGAGCGGCTAAGTCTGCCTTCTGAGCTGAAAGGGCTGCCTCAACGATCTCCTGAATGTTAAGCAGAGGAGTAGGAGCTTCTGAGGCCTTCTTAACCCCTTCGGTCAGTCGGTCGACGCTCTCAGTCTGGGCCTTAGTGTATTAAGCCCATTTGAGATGCACGTCTTTGGCAAAGAGACGATTCTTGTCTCCTTGGCGCCTGATAGCTTTATTGACCGACTTGGAGGTCATGGAACCTATTAGTTTTATCTGGTATGAGCTGGTTTCGAGCCTCTGCTCAGACATCGTGAGTTGTTGCGCTCGACTCGGCTTCGAGGCAACAGGGGCTTCACCTGATTTGGAAAGAGGTGGTGATTGGCCCTTTTCGCGGGGAGTGGAACCCTCAGTAGAACCTCCCAATTCTGCATCCTTGGGTGGTGCTTGTTCCATCTCTTCATCATCCTTGTCATCTTTATCATCGCCATGATGAGATGGAGGCGAAGGGCTGTCACTGGGAACTGAGGAGCGCATGCTCAGTAGATAAAGCATCAATACCCTCAAGTCTTCAAAGGACGCAAGGTCAGCCGGTTCCCCGAACCCGATGGCTGACTGCAATTCTTGCTCCTCGGTAAGCAAGGACAAAGCTGACTAGGTCCTGATAATATCCTCGAGAATGTCCCAGCTGAGGAACCTCAGCAGCATTTGTGCCCTTATTGCTATCTCAACTAAGTCAGGATGCTCAGAGATCTCAGGGATCTGAGTATGTACTTCTCCTATATCTCGGAGACGAGTGGAGTGCAAGGCAGTCCACTCAGAGGAAGTCTCCTCAGTCGGTACCCTGACGTCCGACTGAGTCTCCTCATAACTAATGCACTGCACTTTGTCCTTTAACGTGGCACCCTCAATGCCGGTGTCAGAGTCTAGGACCTGTTCTTCTTAAGTGGGTGGGGGAGATGCTTGTTGAGTTTGTACTACTAAGACCTCAGACGGTCCAGTCTTAGTAAGCCACTTCCTCTTGGATGGGTTGGCGCGAGGGGGCAAATCAGAGGCTACTCTCTTCGGTTCAGGCGGCCCTCACCCGATAGACTTCTCAGCAGCGGCTTTCGTCTTGAATTTAATAAGCTTGCTGTCAAAGTATCTGGAGTCAGCAAAAGCTGAACTCCTCGAGACTGATTGCTCGATAAGTATGGACATCTTCGTCCCATACAGCAGCTTCCCCACACTGATTAGGCTTCACTGTCCAGTGGGCGAGGCTGTGAACTTCTGAGCCTGAGCCTTCAGCTCGGCTACATAATAGTCCGTCCAATTAACTTGGACTCCATCATTAATGGCCATCATCAGCTGGATGCGCGGCTTGGACAGCTGATCGTAGGAACCCGCTGAGCTCGTGAGGGTATGAGATACGATATATGCGAGCCCTCTGTATTGTAGTAGCAGAAGGTTCTTCGGCAGCACTGTCTTGAAGGTGATATCCATGCTTCCACAGAACTTCTGAACATATGAGTTCATCTCCTTCTCCTTATAGCCTATAGGAGAGATTCCTTCGGTAGGAAGATCGAATGCTAGTTCCAGAGCATCTCTGATGTTGATGACGTGCTCACTAGCATCCCACGAGTTGGGTACTACTTCCTTCATGAAGGCAAATGAAGATTCCTCAACCCCTGAATCTAGGGTTCTCCAGTTGTAGTAGACTTCTGCCACTTGTCTGGGCAAATAAGCACGGGGTTGCTTGGAGACGAGCAGTTCTAGTCCAGAATTCTCAAGGGCGGTGAATACGGGCGCTAAGTACGGAAGATCAACTTGGCGAAGCGCCATGGTCGGCTCAAACTGGATGCGAGAGATGATGATTTCATCGATATTGGTGGGTGTCTGTAGTGTCGCCATTAGTATCTGCATCAAAACTCGTTAGCACTTGAAAATAGAGTAAGTCAGTATAAGCTTAAAACAGAGATAAAGATATTACCGAAATATTTAGAGCTTGAGGGATATCAAATGCAAGTAGTTAGATTTTCGGAGAAAAAAAATTTGCAGATGAGTGAGCTCTAAGATCGGAAATGGCGAGAAAGTGAGACGAAGAAGGAAGATGAAAGATTTTATAAGATTATGCAAAATAAACCGTTTAGATCGAACGGCTAGGGTTTAATCTTTCAATCTAATAGACGGCTGAGATTTAATGATATAAAAAGAATGATTACCTAAGCCGCCTATAATCTAGACCCACGTAGGATAATGCGCAGTTAAAGTAAGTGAAAAGACATGCATTAAATGCGCTGCAGGCAGCATTAAAGACTAGGTCATTTTAAATAAGAACTGTTTCCTACTGACCTATCCTTAAAAATATTAATGGCGGGAAATAAATGCTCATTAACTACTGAGTGCAATCGACTGATATAATAAATGCGAGCATGCTTCTGAAAAAGTTTAAGTATGTAATACTACGCAAACCTCTTCGATTTGAACTTTTACGATCAGCTGGTTACCGTTAAGACTAAGGAGGATGGTTGACGTGCTGATGACCACGTTCCCCCTTACTGTGTACAGTTTGATTCTCCCTACTGAATCACTGTACTGAGTTTTCTGACCTGTCATACTGGTTCCTTATACTTGATACCGATTTTTGTTATCAGTAGTTGGATTCTACTGATACCAATTGATTGTCTTCTACTGACACGATTTAGTAGGATCCAGTAGACCTAGCTCAACTGATAATTCTCTGAATCTGTTCTCAGCTAGTGGTTTGGTCAGTATGTCTGCTCTTTGCTTGTCAGTATGGATTTTCTCCATTCTGATATCCTTCTTCTTGACATGGTCTCTGATGAAGTGGTGTCGAATATCCACATGCTTGCATCTCGTATGGAAAACTGGATTCTGAGTTATTGCAATAGCACTTGTGGAGTCACAGTAGATGGGCACTTCATTCTGAGTTATACCATAGTCTCTCAGTTGTTGTCGAAGCCAAAGGATCTGGGCACAACAACTTCCAGCAGCCATGTACTCAGCTTCAGTAGTGGACGTTGCTACTGAGTGCTGTTTCTTTGAAAACCAAGATATTAGCTTGCTGCCTAGGAACTGACACGTTCCAGAAGTTGACTTTCGATCTATCCTGCATCCTGCATAATCAGCATCAGAATAACCTGTCTGTATAAGATTATCATCAGCAGGATACCATAACCCAGCGTCAGGTGTTCCTCTTAGATATCGCAGAATCTTCTTTGCTGAGTCTAGATGACTTTGCTTGGGATCCGCTTGAAATCTTGCACATACACCTACAGCATAAGTTATGTCAGGTCGGCTAGCTGTTAAATATAATAAAGAACCAATAATAGCTCTATAGTCAGTAGAGTTAACATAAGCTCCCTCTTTGTCTAGATCGATTTTGAAATTTGTATTCATGGGGATCTTGACTGGCTTGCTAGAGTCGCAGCCGAATCTCTTGAGAAGATCTCGAGTGTATTTGGCTTGATTTATGAAAATTCCTTCAGGTGATTGCTTTACTTGAAATCCAAGGAAATAATTCATCTCTCCCATCATGGACATCTCGAATTTCTCTTTCATCATTTTCTCGAATTGCTGAAATATAGTCACGTTTCTGCAGCCGAAAATAATGTCGTCCACGTAGATTTGCACCAGTATGATGGCAGCTCCTGACTTTATGTTGAACAAGGTGCGATCTACTGTCTCCTTCTGAAAACCTTTCTGAAGTAGAAAGTCTGATAGGGTATCGTACCAAGCCCTGGGTGCTTGTTTTAACCCATACAGAGCTTTCCGAAGCCTGTACACCTGATGTCCCTGCTGAAAGCCAGGCGGTTGTTCCACGTAGACTTCTTCCTTCAATACGCCATTCAGAAAAGCTGACTTTACATCCATCTGATATACTTTGAATCCTTGATGCGTTGCGTAAGCTAGGAAAAGACGAATGTCTTCCAATCTTGCGACTGGAGCGAATGTTTCATCAAAGTCGATTCCCTCTGCTTGACAGTAACCCTTGGCAACTAATGGAGCTTTATTTCTGACGATGACGTTGTTTTCATCACGCTTATTTTTGAAGACCCACTTAGTGCCAATCACGTGCTGATGTCTAGGTCTGTCAACAAGCTCCCAAACTTCGTTTCTGACGAACTGGTTCAGCTCTTCTTGCATGGCAATGATCCAGTCAGCATCATTGAGTGCGTCCTCTATTGACTGAGGTTCTTCTATAGACAAGAAACAAGAATAGAGTGAGCTTTCTCCTTGACTTAATTTAGATCTTGTTCTTATAGTTGCTGATGGATCTCCAATGATGAGATCTGAAGTATGAGCGTCAAGCCATGATCGTCTGAGTCTGGCTTCTTCTTCTGATACTACTTCTGCACAGTCAGTACGTGTGTTAGGCATTTCAGTTGTACTGTTTTGTGACTGTAGCAGTTCAGTAAGAAGGTTAGGATCTACTGAGTTTCCAGGTTCAGGGGCATTTAGCTCAGGAACATTAATCGATCCCCCTGAGTTTATATTCTCAGTAGAGGTCTCAGTTACTACGGGGGCTTCCTCATCGACCGTTGTTACCTGTTGTTGATTCTGTTCAGTAGAATCAACCAGGTCAGCTACATCGTTTGTTGGTTGAGTCTGAATCTCTTCATCGTCTGACTCATCATCCCAACAATGCTGGATCTTTTCAGCTTTGTCAGTTAGTGCAAGATCATGTAGCTTGCTGCTGACATCTTCGCATTTTTGTCTCCGTATTTTCCCGTTCTCGCTAACAAACTCATCAAAAACAACATGAGGGCTTTCCTCCATGCAAAGGGTCCGATAGTTAGACTCTGAAGGCTTTACTGACTCGAGAGTATCCTAAGAATACTCCTTGATCAGATTTGCTATCAAAGACCTTCAACTGATCTTTCCCATTATTATGGATAAAGCAAGGACAGCCAAAAATATGAAAATGAGAAATAGAAGGAATTCTCCCTTTCCATAATTCGTAGGGTGTCTTCATGTGTTGCTGTGTAAGTAAAGAGCGATTCTGAGTATAGCAGGCGGTGTCAGTAGCATCAGCCCAAAACTTTGAGGGTAGTCCAGAGTCTGCTAGGAGCGTCCTTGCTGCTTCTTTGAGTGTTCTGTTTTTGCGTTCAACAAGTCCGTTCTGCTGAGGGGTGCGAGCAACTGATGTCTCGTGCTGAATTCCCTCTTTATCGCAGTACTCCTTAACTACTGAGTTGAGAAATTCTGTTCCTCTGTCTGAGCGAATTCTTTGAATCTTGATGTCCTTTTCCACACTGAGTTTCTTCAGCAGATTGGGTAGCTCAGTTTGAACATCAGATTTGTTGGCGATGACGATGACCCAAGTATATCTCAAGTAGTCGTCAATAACGACGAGGGCATACTTCTTGCCTCTTATAGTCACTGGAGAGACTGGCCCGAATAAGTCCATGTGCAGTAGCTGAAGGATTCCATCAGTGGAAGGTGAAGGAATAGGTGGATTGCTTTTCTTTGTCTGCTTTCCCTTCAGGCATGCTTCACAATTTCTATCTTTGATAAACGATTCGTTGGGCAGTCCTCTGACTTTGGAGTTCTTGGCTAGCTTGTTCATAGTCTTGAAGTTCAGGTGGCTGAGTCTCTTATGCCATAGCCATCCTGACTTGTCACTTGATTTCGTCTGTGCTAGTAAGCAAGCCTTAGGTTCTGCGATTTTCCAGTTAGCAACATATATATTCTTCTTCCGCGAACCTGATAACACTGTTTTTCCTATAGATTTATCAACAATATCACAGAAACCAGCGTCAAAGATAACTCTGTTAAGATTGTCACAAAATTGACTGACAGAAAGGAGATTATGTTGAAGTCCTTCAACATATGTTACTCTTGGAACTGAAGCAGTCCCAATGTTCAGCGTTCTATATCCCCTTGTGTAGCCTTTTGAGTTGTCACCAAACTTAATTCTGGGACCATCTTCTTGTACGTAGTTGGTCAGCAGGCTTTTCTGGTATGTCATGTGTCTCGAGCAGCTGCTGTCCACTATCCAAGGGTCCTTATGCACCTGCAAAACAGAAGCATTTTTAGGTACCCTTTGGTCCAATTGGGTCCTTACATGTTAGTGGGTGATTTCGGAACCCATATCTGTCTAGGAACCTTAGAAGTCTGAGACTTCTTCTTCTGAACCTTGTCAGTTTTCTTCTCTACAGGACCTGGAGATACTGACTTTCTGATGATTCTAGGTTCAGGAGCTTTCTTCTTCTGAGTCTTTGCGCTTCTCCTGACCCTGGGCTTATAGTAGTACGAACCGTACTGAGCCGGGTGCTCATACAGTGGTTCATTATACTGTTCCGCCCACCTGACCTTCTTGGTTCCCCCTGAGTTTGATCGTGGTGTCCTGGGGCTGGAACCTTTGGTCAGTTGCTTCTTCTTTGCTCGGGCCGAGGTGCAACTATTTTCTCGTTTATTCTTCGCCTGAGGTGTGGTGTCAGTAGCTTGCACCTTTCCTCTAACGAACCTGTCAGCCAGCATATCTGAGCTTTTCGAAGTGGAAGCTTCGTGAGTATAGCCAAGACATTCTTTCAGGACAGTTGGCCTTTGTGCTCTAAGCATGCTTTCCAGCTTCTCCTTAGCTCCTAGGTATTGTTCAGTCATCAGCCCTCGCCAGACCTCGTCACTCCTTCTGAGTGAGTCATAATCTTTTGCACGTCTGTGAGCTTCTGACTGAGTTGGGCTATTTCGGTCTCTTTCTCGATTGTCCTTAGTCGGGCCGAGATCTCGAGTCTCTTGAAGCTGAGACTTAGTCATAAGAGATTCAATCTCTTCCTTGAGTCTCGCTACCAGATTCTCTGACTCAGTAGAGACCTGACAATCAGAAGAAAGTCTCTGATTCTCAGCCTTTACCTGTTCCAGTTCCTGAATCGTTCTGCTGAACTCTCTGCTTAGCTGAATCTGTTCCTCTAGCAGATCGTCGTAGGCTTGTACCACATCTAGAGGATCATCTGTGATCGAGCACGTGTCGTGTGTGCTATGTGAAGAAGAGGTTATGTTAAGTTTGGAGTTTACCTTAGCCTCTTCTCCGGCCATCAGACAATATTCAGCCGATTCTTCAGGAACCGTCTCTCTGATCTCAACTGCGATGAATGCAGCTTCGTCCTCAGAAGAATACATGAATGTATCCTCCTCAATTGAGTTGTCGGATATCTCTCCGGCTATATAGGCCTGCCTCCTACGGGCAAATTTCTCTCGTCTGGCCTGCCATTCTGCTCGTTGAGCAGCTGAGAGTTCGGGACAGTCGTACTGATAATGTCCCTCCTTCTTGCAGTTGTAACACGTAGATGTTCTGCTGCTCTTTCCAGTTGATTCTTTGGATGGGCTAGCAGCAGGCTCAGTGTTCCTGCATTCAGTAGAAGGATTAGGTTCTTCCCTTTTCTGATAATCTTTCTTACCTGAGGGAGAATCTCTGTGGTATTTCTTCAGCTTTCTGACTCTCTCCTTCTCTCTTTGATATTTGAGAGCCATCAGCGCAAGTTGGTCAGTAGCAGACATCTCAGATGACTTTGTTTCTGCTGCAGCTACTGCCTTGCTGGAAGAAATGGTTTTGGCTCCAGTTTTGCTGACTGTTGCTTTGAAAGCATGGTCCATCTGAGTGTCAGCTGGAGCGCTGGAACATCGTTGGGGGTAGGCTATTGATGAGTCAATTTTGTACCTAATTATTTCTGTCCAGAAAGGTCTCTTAATTGTGCAGGTGAGACGTATTTGTTGGCAGTTATGCAGAAAAGGAGCTGATTTGGCACGACAAGTGGAGATGAGGTGGCGACGCGAATTACAGCTGGAATGAGGATATTTTGAGCGGTTTTGGTCGAAGGAAGAAAGAAGGAAAGAAAAGGATCAAGAAAGGAAAGAGAGAGGAAGGAAAGAAGAAGATAAGGAAGGATTAGATATTTCCATATCTATCAAAATCCTTTCCTTATCCAAGAAGAAACCCTAGATATGATCTAGGGTATTATAAAAGGAGGATTGAAGCACGAAAATCAGACCTTTTCACCATCAAAAACACGCCGTGCATACCTTTCCACCCTCGAAGACTCATCCTTTCCGATCCGATCAACTTGCCGCCGAACCGCCGAGCCATCGCCGAAGCCAAATACCGACCGCCGCTGAGAAGATATCAACCACTATCCATTCCGAATACTTCATGCTACAGTAGTTTAAGATTGAAACAAACACTTTCGTATTTCGTATTTCAGTTTTCTAATGTTCGAATATTAGCTTAAGTTTCGTTCTTGTCATTTGCTTCGCTCTTGTTATTTCCGCTTGAAAGACCGTAGGTTTCGATACTTAAATCTAGTTGCAATTCTCGTTTCTAATTCAGTTTATGTTAGTTTGAATTCTGTTGATGTTCGTTTCCTGTTTTTAGATCGTTGTCTTTAAATTAATTTCGTTTACGTGCATGCTAGGGTTAGGGTTACAAATGGTGCATGTTCTGTTTCGCAGGGTGTTTTATCTGTGCAGTCAGGACAGGTTCATGAGTAGCTAAATTTCTAGTGGTCCGGCAGGATGTAAACACACACGTGAATAGTACATGAGGCTTAGGTTCTTATAATTAATCAAAGGGTTTCGGGTTAATTCTGAATTATTTAATCTGGCTAGTAATTTAGGCTTGATCACCCTAGGTTATTCAGTCTGTAGCTAATTTAGTACTTCCATCGTTTCTCGTGGAACAAGGCTAGGTAAGTAGCGAAATTATTCGAAAGAGTAGTTGGATTAAACCGGTAGGAGACTATTAGATGCCCAACATACGAGTAGGCTCCTATACTAGGCTCCCTTAGTTCGATAAAGCTGTTTAGCTATTAAATATATTGATTGCCCAACAACGTAGGTTGTAGCTAAATTAGGGAAGTAGCCGTTTCGATGCCCAACATGGCGGTTACCGACTAAGTAAGTGGGAGTAAGGATTACGCAGTTTAAGTTACGGTAGTCTATAACTAGTTGATTCTTAAGATTAATTCATTTATGTGCCAAGGATTGGAAATACGTGTGTGTGAATATTCTGCTGGACCCATCTCTTATCTGCCTAGTTTAAACAGTTTTATCTCAGCTCTCGGTTTTTTATATTTAATTTAGTTTTTACAAGTTCTTAGTTTAGAATAAAACCCAAAACTTGCGTGGTTGCTAACCAAAACCAAGATAAGTAGAAAAATAATATGTCTAGTCCTCCGTTCCCTGTGTTCGATACCCTGTGAACTATACTGATATAATTCTCACATTTGTGCAGGATTATTAGGTGCAAAACAGCGATCACCAAATTGGCGCCGTTGCCGGGGAACGGTGTTATCTAGTTTTATTATTTTCTACTAATCTTTCGTTCTTTTTATCGTTGCATGAGCAGGTCTTCCAAACCTAACCTCATATTTGATCCAGAGGTCGAGAAAACAGCAAAGAGGATTAGGAAGAGGACAAAGCTGCAAAAGCAACAGATTCTGTCCGTGGCAGAAAACGTCTTAACTGCCCAGTCAGACGACAGAACATACGCCGGTGATCAGACCAGCGACTCCGAACCAGAAACTGTTAGGTTCGACAAAACACTTCATAATACTCCAGTTACAAGCTCAGAGTCAGAAGAGGAAGAGATGGAGGACGAAGTGCACAATCCACAACCCTTGAGGATGAATACCGGATCGCTTGACATGGGAGCGGACCTTCCCGGTCCAATCCAAATCACAACTACTGAACAAATTGATGTCAAGCTGAACATGGTAGCTGCCATGCCAAAGTTCTATGGGAGGACAAACGAGAACCCAAATTCCTTTTTGGCCTCGTTCAACCAAGTATGCAATCTGCACAGACAAGGCAATCTGGATGCATTCAAGCTCAAGGCTTTCCCATTCACACTACAAGATGGAGCACAAGCATGGTTCTCAAGTTTAAAGCCAAACACCATCACTACATGGGCCCAAATGCGCACTGTCTTTTGAAGAAGTATTTCCCACAATCGAAGACAAATGCACTTAAGAAGCAGATTTTCGGGATCGCTCAAGAATTAGACGAGACCTTCGGCGCATATTGGGAGAGATTCGAACGACTTGTCGATAGTTTCCCGAACCATGGCTACTCGGATGTGGAGCTACTATAGATTTTCTATCAAGGGATGACAGACGAAGCAAAGGCTATGGTCGATATCGGTCTGAGAGGAAATTTCCACACAAGCCTCTACGAAGATGCAAGGAACATAATTGAAGGGCTTGTGGAGTCTACCTCGCAATACAAAGGGCCGAGACCGACAAGGAGAGCTGTTAATTGGTCTCATTCTGACTACATGGATGAGATCGATAATAAAGTGGAGGCAAAATTCAGTTTGTTGAAAGATAAGCTCGACTTGATACTCAAGCAGAACGCGCCTGCCCCAAGCCGGTCAAATGTCGATCATGCATGTGGAGCATGCGGAGAGAAAGGACATACGTCGCTGCAATGTCCGGGAGAAGAAGTAAATGCAGCAGGAAATTGGAACGGGCAGCAAGGGGTTCTTCCGAACCTCCGTTGGAAGCAACCGGATGAGCATTTTCAGCCGAGGAATCCACCTCAAAACCAATTTCAGCAACCATATCAATAGCAACATGGATATCAACAGCCATATAATCCTCCTAATCAGAATAATTATCAGCAGACGTACAGACCCCCGCATCAAAGGCGGTTTCGAGCCAGAACGTCCAACCCGCCCGGTCGGAACAAAGAGAGCCCCTTAGAAAAGCTCTTGGCCGAGATGGTTTCTTTGCAGAAATATACCACCGCATTTCAGCAACAAATGCAGCGGGAAATTAATCAGACCAAGAAGGAGCAGCAGGCTACAATGGATAATTTGGCTAAACAGATGAATAAGCTAAATTCTACCATTCAGGAAATAAAGACTTCTCAAGGGCAATGTGCTACCAAACTCGCGCAGAACCCGAATGCCCATAACTCGCAATCAAATTACGCCGCGTGGAGGCAAAGAACTACCTGGCCCGACCGTGCAGGGTTAGACATCCAGGAGAAATCAACAGAGAAATCGGCAGAGAAAAAGAATCCCGCAGAATGCCCTATACCATCGAAGGCTCGAAGGAGCGATATGTCAAGATCCGTAACAAGAAAGAGATGAGGAGGATGTCCAAACCGGCCGACGAACATGAAAATCTGATTCCGCCGCCCTTTCCCAAAGCTTTGGAAAGGAAGAGAACGCCAAACAAGGAAAGTATGGACTACATGAAGCTGTTCGAAAAATTGGAGATTAATATCCCTTTCCTTGAAGCCGTAAGAATTCCCAAGTTCGGGAAATTTGTAAAGGATTTCATTGCTGGAAAAGTTCCCAAGTCCGGAAAGGTTTTGTTTGATCATACAGTATCGGCAATTATACAGAAGATGCTTCCGGCTAAATGTGCCGATCCAGGTATGTTCACACTGCCCTGTCTGATGGGTGATGTCATGATAAAACAAGCCATGTGTGATCTAGGAGCATCTATAAACGTTATGCCTTTATCTGTATATAATCAATTGGTAGGAGATGAGTTAATATCCACTAAGGTAATTATTCAATTAGCAGATAGGTCATGCATTGCTCCGATTGGTTTACTTGAAAACGTTTTGGTCAGAATCAACAACTTTGTCTATCCGGCTGATTTTTATGTAATTGACACTAATGATAGACAAGTTGAAGGGACTGCGGGAGTGTTATTAGGTAGACCATTTTTAAAGACCGTGAATGCAATAATTAATGTGGATGAGGGTTCAATAAGTGTAGCATACCATAATGAAACTTATGTTCATAAAATATCAGAAGCACTTAAGAAACCCTACGATCATGAAAATGAGGATGCTTTTTCTACTGACTCCATTGATGCAATTGTCCAAGAATATCTTGAGACGTATGTGATGCAGGACAAAATGGAAGTTACCTTGACTCAAGGACTGACTGAATCAGACCTCGAAGGTATGAGAGATGAAGAGATCAGAGAAAGCATATCGGCTTTGTACGCAACCTGCACTTGCAAACCGTTGGCGGCATGTCTCAACCGCCCAGTCAAGACGCCTCTGAAAAGCTGGTGCCGTCAATCATCAAGGCACCAAAGCTGGAACTTAAACCACTTCCAACAAATCTGAAGTATGCCTATCTCGGAGATAATGAGACGCTGCCCGTCATCATTAATAAAGATCTTGACGAAAATCAAGAGAAGGCATTGTTGGAGATTTTGAAGAAGCACAAGAAAGCCATAGGTTGGACTTTAGCCGACATAACCGGCATAAGTCCCGACATTTGCGAGCACTCTATCCTCATGGAGCCGGATAGCAAACCTTTCCGTGACCATCAAAGAAAACTCAATCCGAACATGAGAGAAGTCGTGCTGAAAGAAGTATTAAAGCTCTTATCCATGGGGATTATCTATCCCATATCGGATAGCAAATGGGTAAGTCCCGTACACGTTGTGCCCAAGAAGTCCGGATTCCAAGTTGTCGAGAATGAGAAGAACGAATTAGTTTCAGTACGCTTAGTGACGGGATGGCGCATGTGTATCGATTATAGGAAGCTTAATGCCGCGACTCGGAAGGACCATTTCCCGCTTCCATTTATCGATCAGATGCTCGAGAGACTTGCGGGGCAAGTCTATTTTAGCTTTTTGGATGGATACAGCGGCTATTTCCAAATCCAAGTGCGAGAGGAAGATCAAGATAAGACGACGTTCACATGCCCTTATGGAACGTTTGCCTACCGAAGAATGCCGTTTGGATTATGCAATGCACCGGGCACCTTTCAACGGTGCATGATGAGCTTATTCTCAGACCTCATCGAGATGTGCATAGAGGTCTTCATGGACGACTTCACTGTCTATGGTGACTCTTGCACTTCGTGCTTGAAGAACCTCGACAAAGTCCTAGCCCGATGTGTCGAGAAGAATTTGGTATTGAATTACGAAAAATGCCACTTTATGGTGACCGAAGGAATAGTGCTCGGTCACGTTGTTTCTAAAAGAGGAATAGAAGTCGACAAGGCAAAGGTGGAGGCCATCGCAAAGTTACCATACCCGACAAATCCAAAGGAAGTTCGTGGTTTCTTAGGACACGCCGGCTTCTATCGGCGCTTCATAAAGGATTTCGCAAAAATCGCTCAGCCACTGACAAACCAACTTCACAAGGATGTCGAGTTTGAGTTCGATGCTAAGTGTAAGGAGGCCTTCACCATCCTTAAAGACAAGCTTACAACAGCTCCTGTGATGCAAGCCCCGAACTGGAATAAGCCATTCGAGATTATGTGCAATGCTTCGACCGTGCGATCGGCAAGCGCTTGGGACGAAAAAACTGGAAAAGAGAGTCACGTGATATATTATGCATCCAAGACATTGAATCTAGCCCAAAGCAACTATTCCACCACAGAGAAGGAACTGTTAGCTATCGTCTTTGTCTTCGACAAATTTCAATCTTATTTACTTGGCTCAAAGATCATTGTGTACACCGATCATGCCGCTGTCAAGCATCTCCTTGCAAAGAAGGAATCAAAACCGAGACTTATCCGATGGATTCTTCTCCTTCAAGAATTTGATTGGGAGGTTAAGGACAAGAAAGGAGCTGAGAACTATGTGGCGGATCACTTGAGCAGATTGATTCAAAAATACGATGGAGAGCCCATAAAGGAGACTTTTCCCGAAGAGCATTTATATGCTATTCGTGAAACGGTGTCCAGCCTTGCCAAGCTTCTGCCCGCACAGTGTTTTACAGTTGGAGTCCAGGAAGTGTCTCGTTTGCCTACCAAGACAACTCGAACCGTAAGTGCCGAAAACCGTAGGTAACGCTTCTAAATTACCTTGGTTTGCTAATATTGTGAATTTCTTGACTTCTAAGCAGCTGCCACCCGAGTTCACTCATGCCCAAAAAGCAAAGTTAAAGAGCGAGTGTAAGCAGTATTTTTGGGACTCTCCAATTCTTTGGAAAATGGGAGTTGATCAAGTGATCCGAAGATGCATTCCAGAAGAAGAACAAGGCGACATCCTTTTTCCATTGTCATTCATCCGCCTATGGAGGACACTTCGGACCAAAACGAACCGCAAGGAAAGTGTTGGATGCGGGTTTCTTTTGGCCGAGCCTACACCTTGACGCCTATAAGTACTGTAAGTCATGTACACGTTGCCAAATGACCGGGAATAAATCTATGAAGGATGAAATGCCCCAAAAGCCCTTGAGATTTTGTGAGATATTTGATGTATGGGGTATGGACTTCATGGGTCTGTTTCCTAGCTCAAATGGTAACATGTACATTTTACTTGCCGTTGATTATGTTTCTAAATGGGTTGAGGCAAAGGCTACAAAAACTAACGACTCTAAAGTGGTTGCAGGATTTCTTCGAACTAATATCTTTTGCAGATTCGGCGTACCAAAAGCCATCATAAGTGATCGAGGAACACATTTCTGCAACCGTACCATAGAGTCGTTGATGAAGAAGTATGGAGTAGCCCATCGAGTTTCTACCGCTTACCATCCACAAACGAATGGGCAAGCTGAAGTGTCAAATCGAGAAGTTATGTCTATTTTGGAGAAGACGGTCAATCTATCAAGGAAAGATTGGAGTATGAGGCTGGACGACGCCTTATGGGCTTACCGTACAGCCTATAAAACTCCCCTCGGTATGTCTCCATATAGATTGATTTTCGGTAAATTATGTCACTTGCCTGTACAGTTGGAACACAAGGCCTGGTGGGCAGTACAGAAAATCAATATGGATCTGACCGAAAGTGCTAAGGAGAGGAAATATCAGCTTCAAGAGCTTGAAGAAATACGGTTAGAATCCTATGATGCGGCTATGAGATACAAAGATCGCACAAAGGCGTGGCATGATAAAATGATCCGTATGAAGACTTTTGAAGTGGGCCAGCTAGTATTGCTTTATCAATCACGCCTACGCATTATGCCCGGAAAACTCCGCTCAAGATGGATAGGTCCATTCCGGGTGTGTTCTGTCTGGCCAGGTGGAGCAGTGGTGATACAGAAATTGGACTCCGACGAGACTTTTACTGTCAACGGTCATCGTCTGAAGATTTATCATGCGACCGCAAAGATAGAAGATATGGATGAGCAAAACTTGTCCATTCCCTCGTATTTTTGACTTTTTGAAGAGGAGGTCTAGCCGAAGACTCTAAAGAAAGGCGCTTTCGGGAGGCAACCCGTTATTTTTCCGATTTTTCTTTGATTTCGTTTTGTTTAGTTTGATTTTATGTTTGGTGTGATTTCTTTTATTTTTCAGGATTTTGCTAAGTAAGGAATTGATATTTAAAGTGCAAGAAAAAGGAGTTGAAGGAGCATAGATGAAGAAAATAAGACTAAAGGGTCTTGATTGCAATTTTCAGAAATACCAAGGGACCCAATTGTAGTAAGGAGCCAAATTTTAGGGACTCAATTGCTTAGAGGACGAACATTTGGAGTCAATTGAAGTGGAGAAAAAGATGGGGGCCGAATTGCAATAAGAGAGGGACCGAATCTCTTAACCGGCATAACCGAGAGGACCTGATTGCAAAATTTACTTGTATAAAAGGAGAGAAGAAACCAAACCCTACCACTTGACACTATTCAAACATCTTCCCTCCCAAAAAAACCGCCGCCCACTACTTCTCTCTCTACAACAACCATCTTCTTCTCCAAGACTCCTCCTCCCTGCACAGTCGAGAGATAACCGCCATGCCTCCAAAGAAGAAGAAGTTCGGCTTGTCCATTGCTGCCCGCTGGTTGGCTGCCGTCCAGTCTGATCCCGAGACTCAAAGACGCCGCGATGCCGCTGCTGCCCACCGGGAGGCCGCGCCAACTCTGAAAGTTCCGCAACTTGAAATTGAACCGCAACCACCGGAGGAATTCGTGTATGAGGAACCAAATCCGCCAACCATGGCAGTTGAAGCCGGATCCAATTATGCAACGGAGTCGACTTCACCGCCAAAACCGCCTCGCCGACGGTTACGAAGGCACACGAGCGCGGCTACCTCACAGAAACTACCGCGTGAACCGACTCCCGAGCCGACCCCGCAACCGACTCCCGAGACGACGCCTCCACCATCTCCACCGCGTCGTTCGAGAGCCCGAAAGCCGAAGGCCGGCCGTACAGACGGTGCCTCTTCCTCCAATCCGCCGCCTCAATCTCCTAAAGATCAATACGAGTGGTTGTCGTTTCTTAAGTTTCAACATCCACCACCACCACTCAACTATTATGAAGGTGTTAATTGGAGCGAAAGCTTAAGAGGGGAGTTGCCGAGCCAAGAGGAAGGTGACTCGGACTATAAGTCCGATGATCATGATGGGAATTTCGAAGACGATTTCAACATGAACTACTTATCCCTTGTCGATTCCGAATCATCTTCGGCCCTTCCCAGCATGACAGAGTATGGCAACCGGGTGGTTGTCCGTATCGATTCTCCGGCAGCCGTCCATGCTCTCTCTCAATTTGAGATTGAGTACATGAATATGCGTCTACAAGAACGCTAGGGCAAAGACTTCCGAAGTGGCCGCCTCCTTGATCGCACCTTTCTCCGCGCGGCAGGTATAATCGAACCTTTCTTTCAATATTTTCGAAATATTGGTTGGTCATGGTTGCTTGAGTCGCATCATTATCCGTGCTATAAAGAGGTTGCAAGTGAGTTCTTTAATACTTTTCATTTTGAGGGTGATAAAGATTTGGTTACTCCGTGTATTGAGTTTAGATTGTTTGGGGGGACTTATCATATGAGTGTTGCCGAGTGGAATGCTAGACTAGGGATTTGTTCGTTTGATGACTATATGCTAGGGAATTTTGAGATGGGATTTCATAGTATACCGAGCAAAGATCCGAGGTATATTGGTTCACGGGCCGCGTGGAGGCTTCTCGCCCCAAGCGACCCGGATGAGTTTGTCACCTCCGGTTCCCATGTCAGCTTTATAGAGGATCCCGCCCTTCGCATGTGCCACCAATATTTAGCCCACAATTTGACCGGAAAGAGTACGTATTTTGAAAAGGTGAGTGCCAATGAGTTGTATTTTCTATGGTGCATGGTTAATAGGCGCCTCATTAACTTAGGTTGGTGGATTGCTCATAACATGTTCATAATTGCTAGTCATACCGTGCGTCACATGACTTTGTGCCATATCCTTGCCACGTTCATTGAACGCAATTTTATCATACATGATGCGGGTTATTTGACTAGGGTAGATCCACCATCTTTGTTTGATTGGACTTTGTTGAGGCATACTCGCCTACTGTACCAACTACCTAACCGGGAGATCCAGTTTTATCCACCGGGACCTCGTGTCTCGAGTGCCTTTACCTCTGCAGGACAGGATACAGTGCAGACGCTAATGATGGATCTGGATTCCCTTGGACGCCGAGTAAACCGTCTCCACCGCACAGTTATGAACAGACTGCCTCGCCTGCCCAGGCGAGGCGACCCGTAACTTTTCTTCCCCATTTTAGTTTTTGTTTTGTGTCTTTTTGTTTTGTGTTTGAGTCCGTTTTTATGTGTTTTTCTTGTTCTTACACTTGATAGGGATCAAGTGCAAGGAGGGGTGTTTTTTTTTTTCTTTTGTCTTTAATTTTCGTTGTTTCTTACACTTGGTAGGGACCAAGTGTAAGGAGGGTGTTTGTTTGTTTATTTTGTCATGCCTTCTCTCTTTCTTTTGTTTTCTTTCTTGCTCGAGGGCGAGCAAGGTTTAAGTGTAAGGAGGGGGTATTTTGTGTCGAAGCATGCCAAAATTTTTGATTTTTGAAGTGTCGTTTTCTATGATCAAGCTTGTCTTATTTGTGCTTTCATTTTCAATATTCTTACTTGTAGACTTTGTGAAGAGTAGATCTAGGCACGTATGTGTATGTAACTTGGGATGACGAAAAATAAACTTTGTTTGGATCGAAATTTATTAACCACTCACTTAAATAAGATTTGAGCCTTAAAGTAGGACACTTCCTACTATTTCTTTTGAGAGTGTTTATCCACAAAGTCGCAATATGTTTGAATCACTTGTGATAAATGATAGGAGGCACTAGGGATTTTTAGCCACACGGCCGCAACAAAATTTTTCCTACCCAAAATCATCCCTTAGTGAACCAATTTGAGCCTTGACCGAATTTCTTGATTTGAGTTAGTAAAATTTTAGCCAAGGCCATTTTTAAACTTTCTCTTGACCCGTGTTATTGCATTTTTTTTACGAACTCCTTTGTGCATGATAGTTAAAATCTGAAGTGTATTCTCCTACGTGCCCAGTATAAACATGCTGCAGAAAAACAGATTGGATAAAAAGTCTAAGTATAAAGACTGCTCAATATAAGCAGTATCCAAAGTGTCATTTCTGTACAATTGAGACAGTTTGTGCCCAGTTTGCTAAAAAAGAGTATGTGCCACGAAAAGAAAAAAAATTGAGAATGAAAGAAAAAGAAAAAAATTCTGAATATGATACGTGGCAGAAAAGAAAGAGTATGGGTGCATAGTTGATGATGTAGCATTGAAGTGAATTTTCTAAGTGGTGGGAGTTTGACTTTCTTGACTGCACAGGTGAGAGAGTTTTACATGCATAACATTGTTTCTGAATTTTAATGGAGCTTAGTACCCCTAGGACCCTTACCAACATCAAATTGTCTAAATCCTAAGCCCCATTACAACCGAATGAGAAAGACCTCCTTGATATTGCTATTGTGATGATCTCTTATCGTGATTGCGTGGATTATTTTCTTTTGAGTAGGCTTGAACCGGACCTAGATTAGTTGAGTGTTGAGTGAAACTTGAGGAGATCCACATTGTTTTGATTTTGACCAAGTTGATATATATGTGCTTAGTTTCAAAATTTGCATTGTCTACTTGTTGGATGAGATCATGATTGCACAATTTGACATTGCTTGGCTAGAGAATTGGTGCTGAAAATTTTGAATTTATTGGTATGGCTTCTTGTTTTTCGTTTTGTGAGTCCGTTGTTATTTTCTTTCTTCCGTTCGTGTCGAGTCTTGTTTTTGTTCTTGTTCGAGTCTTGAGTCTCTTCTTTTGAGTCTTGGGTCTTGGGGAAGACCAAAAATTATCTTTTTCTCTTCTTATACTCGAGGGCGAGTATAGCTCAAGTGTAAGGAGATTTGATGAGTCAATTTCGTACCTAATTATTTCTGTCCAGAAAGGTCTCTTAACTGTGCAGGTGAGACGTATTTGTTGGCAGTTATGCAGAAAAGGAGCTGATTTGGCACGACAAGTGGAGATGAGGTGGCGACGCGAATTACAGCTGGAATGAGGATATTTTGAGCAGTTTTGGTCGAAGGAAGAAAGAAGGAAAGAAAAGGATCAAGAAAGGAAAGAGAGAGGAAGGAAAGAAGAAGATAAGGAAGGATTAGATATTTCCATATCTATCAAAATCCTTTCCTTATCCAAGAAGAAACCCTAGATATGATCTAGGGTATTATAAAAGGAGGATTGAAGCACGAAAATCAGACCCTTTAACCATCAAAAACACGCCGTGCATACCTTTCCACCCTCGAAGACTCATCCTTTCCGATCCGATCAACTTGCCGCCGAACCGCCGAGCCATCGCCGAAGCCAAATACCGACCGCCGCCGAGAAGATATCAACCACTATCCATTCTGAATACTTCATGATACAGTAGTTTAAGATTGAAACAAACACTTTCGTATTTCGTATTTCAGTTTTCTTATGTTCGAACATTAGCTTAAGTTTCGTTCTTGTCATTTGCTTCGCTCTTGTTATTTCCGCTTGAAAGACCGTAGGTTTCGATACTTAAATCTAGTTGCAATTCTCGTTTCTAATTCAGTTTATGTTAGTTTGAATTCTGTTGATGTTCGTTTCCTGTTTTTAGATCGTTGTCTTTAAATTAATTTCGTTTACGTGCATGCTAGGGTTAGGGTTACAAATGGTGCATGTTCTGTTTCGCAGGGTGTTTTATCAATGCAGTCAGGACAGGTTCATGAGTAGCTAAATTTCTAGTGGTCCGGCAGGATGTAAACACACACGTGAATAGTACATGAGGCTTAGGTTCTTATAATTAATCAAAGGGTTTCGGGTTAATTCCCAATTATTTAATCGGCTAGTAATTTAGGCTTGATCACCCTAGGTTATTCAGTCTGTAGCTAATTTAGTACTTCCATCGTTTCTCGTGGAACAAGGCTAGGTAAGTAGCGAAATTATTCGAAAGAGTAGTTGGATTAAACCGGTAGGAGACTATTAGATGCCCAACATACGAGTAGGCTCCTATACTAGGCTCCCTTAGTTCGATAAAGCTGTTTAGCTATTAGATCTATTGATTGCCCAACAACGTAGGTTGTAGCTAAATTAGGGAAGTAGCCGTTTCGATGCCCAACATGGCGGTTACCGACTAAGTAAGTGGGAGTAAGGATTACGCAGTTTAAGTTACGGTAGTCTATAACTAGTTGATTCTTAAGATTAATTCATTTTATGTGCCAAGGATTGGAAATACGTGTGTGTGAATATTCTGCTGGACCCATCTCTTATCTGCCTAGTTTAAACAGTTTTATCTCAGTTCTTAGTTTTTTTATATTTAATTCAGTTTTTACAAGTTCTTAGTTTAGAATAAAACCCAAAACTTGCGTGGTTGCTAACCAAAACCAAGATAAGTAGAAAAATAATATGTCTAGTCCTCCGTTCCCTGTGTTCGATACCCTGTGAACTATACTGATATAATTCTCACGTTTTTGCAGGATTATTTGGCGCAAGTTGGTCAGTAGCAGACATCTCAGGTGACTTTGTTTCTGCTGCAGCTACTGCCTTGCTGGAAGAAATGGTTTTGGCTCCAGTTTTGCTGACTGTTGCTTTGAAAGCATGGTCCATCTGAGTGTCAGCTGGAGCGCTGGAACATCGTTGGGGTAGGCTATGCTCAAATTCCTCCGTTTTCAGTTCTGAAAATATAACAACAGGAGTTAGAGCATTAAGATCAGAGCGACGTAAATAAGTAGCAAAAGGAAGCCACTTCTATCGAGGTAGCGCTCTTAAGATCTTGGTGTTCATCTCTTTGTTGGTGAACATCTTCCCCAGCCCGTTGATAACATTGACTTGATTTGTAAATCTGACGCTGAGCTCGTCAATGGTCTCACTGGGCTCCGTTGCAAAGGCATCGAACTTCTGAAGCTCTAACTCGAGCTTTTTCTCTTTGATCTGCGGGGTTCCTTGGCTCAGTACAGCCAAGGCATCCCAAAGCTCTTTTGCCGTCTTGCAGTCTTGCACCCTCTCGAGATGAGAGTCACTGAGCGTTGTCAGTATTGCGTTTCGCGCAACTCGGTCGATGTTGTGCAGCTTTTTCTCTTCTGGCGTGAAGGCTGATTTTTCTTTAGGGATCTTAGCACCAGTCTATGCTCCTACACCTCCCATAGCGGCAAATTGTACGCTGTCGATCATGGGAACAATGGGTCCTGTCTCAAGGACGTCCGTCATGCTGTCATGCAGCGATGTGAGGTGTGCCTCCATTCTCACGCGCCATACCGTATAGTTTTCTATCGAGAACATCGGTACCATCCAAATACTTGACATGTCAGACATTATGTGAAAGAGTATAAGGATGAATGAAGAGATGTTTGTGCAGAGAAAACATTTTCAGGATCTGTTCGAGAAGACCAGTAGTACAGAACCGGCGATCAGAAGAACACCGTACGCTCTGATACCAATTGTTGGTCCGGAGACAATAGTCAGGTGTAGAGGGGGGGTGAATACACCTGATCACGGTTTCTTTTTCTCAGAACGTGAAGGGCAGTGGCACAGTGTAGGTTGCGGCCCGATGAACAAGTGCCAGATATTAACCTTCGATCACGGGTCAAAGTGTGTCAGCTACTGAGCTCTTCTACTGACTTAAGTCAGTTGTTGAAACTCAGTCGGAGACATTTGTGCGGATAAGTGTGTGGGGCCCGAAGATTCGTCTCTGTTTGAAAACGTATTTTCGCAAATCAAAGTCTTTTGGCTGGTGCGCTTTTATAAATACGTTTTATGCAAAGATATGATTTTAAATCAGTTTGTATGCAATGCAATAAAACAGTAAATAACACAAGCAATTTAACGTGGTTCGGATACGCAAGATCCTACGTCCACGGTCCTGACAAGGCAGGAGAACTTGTTGATTAATATGAGCAAGTCTCAGCAAGGAATCTGTGCACTGGACAGACCCTTCTAAGTTATAGTCCTTAGCGACTTTACAAATCAAACCGAAGTTTGAAGGGTGAGGATAATCTCCAACTAGAAGGAGTTCTTACAGTAAGAACAATTCACAGAAAGTGAACTCCTTTGAATTTCTAAGCTATAAATATGGCAATGAGCTTAGCTAGAGAAGAAAGAGATCTAAAAATAACTCTAGAGTGAAGAACTAGAAATATTCTATGAAGGCAAGTTCTTCGCTGGATGATCTTTCAAGTTTGCTAGAGTGTTTGAATGCTTGAGCGTTTTCCCTTGTGAATTCCATGCATGGAGCTCGGATTTCTTCTCTATTTATAGTTGTGAGCAGGCATATGTCCGTTGGAGAAGACGATGCCACGTGTCACAAGCTTCCAAAGAAAACAGCCATAATTTCGAATTGTTGCCAGCGGGCAGTTAATACTGTACATGAGAGCAGGCTTTAGTTGTTTGGAGCAGATAAAGCGTGTCGGCTTCTCATTGGTCGAGGTTTGTGGTAGGTGAGAATGTGTCAGAGATTAGAGTTGACTAGTCCACATCCTCGTATGATCTTCTGCTGAACTTCGAAAAGAGTTATACGACTGGGTCATTTTCTGTCGGATACAGTAGACTCAAGACAGTCTCTGTCTTCTTCGGCTGAGTCGGCTGACGAGCTGATAGGGCTTTGGTGGGTCAGCTGATGACTGCGAAGGTACTGAGCTTTGCATTATGTTCTTCTGCTGATAACTATCAGCTGATGGGGTATCTCATATTGATGTCAGATACAGCTGAAGTCAGAAGAATGCAAGCGGTTACACTGATGACGTGGGGTTCTGGAAAGTAACTTCGTCAGAAGATCAGTTCAACAGTTTACCCCGTACAGGACTTAGACAAAAGATAAACAACTACGAAAAGTCTAGCCTATACATCAGCTAATCCTATCGACACTATACTACTGATATCAGCTGGGTTTTGGGATCTTCAATTCCATAGTACTACTATGATTTCCCCCAATATTATTTTAACCACTAATCACCGAATACCATCTACTGACTCATAACCCAACAATTTCCCCCTAATTGATGATGCCAAAACCCCTATAAAATAAGAACCAGGAATACTAGACTACTGACTGTAATTTCCCCCTAATTGATCTGAGGATTCAGTCAAGATGAAGTGATTAGTTGACTTCAATAAGTTCAGTAGAGAGGTAGGCAAAATCCGAGAAATGGTTATGTGTGAGTGTGTGTCAGATCACTTCAGTGATCAGTCGTGAAAACACAATCAAAAGTCGTAAGACAATGAGTAATTATCTGGCAAGCAGTAGAAACTGATAATATATACGGACAGAGGTTTACAAAGTTTCTATTACTATTACAAAAGATAAGAAGATCACTACTGACGTCTGAATCTCTGCGTCCGCTTCTTGAAGTCTGCAGACATATCAGCTGGAGGATCCAGACCATAATACTTGTAGATTCTGGCTCTCAGTGTCTGGATTTCCTCGAGATCTTCAGGGTGGTCTTCGCTCAGATCGAAGTGATATGCAGATGCCATGATCTCGTCTTCTATTTCCTTAGTGCATAGAACTCCGCGAGTTGTCCTCGGAGGTGGAATGCGCCTGAAGGCTGGAGCTCGAAAAGGGATATTCTCTTTCCTTAGTGCATAGAACTCCACATCCTCGTATGATCTTCTGCTGAACTTCGAAAAGACTTATACGACTGGGTCGTTTTCTGTCGGATACAGTAGACTCAAGACAGTCTATGTCTTCTTCGGTTGAGTCGGCTGATGAGCTGATAGGGCTTTGGTGGGTCAGCTGATGACTGCGAAAGTACTGAGCTTTGCATTATGTTCTTCTGCTGATAACTATCAGCTGATGGGGTATCTCCTACTGAGGTCAGATACAGCTGAAGTCAGAAGAATGCAAGCGATTACACTGATGACGTGGGGTTCTGGAAAGTAACTTCGTCAGAAGATCAGTCCAACAGTTTACCCCGTACATGACTTAGACAAAAGATAAACAACTACGAAAAGTCTAGCCTATACATCAGCTAATCCTATCGACACTATACTACTGATATCAGCTGGGTTTTGGGATCTTCAATTCCATAGTACTACTATGATTTCCCCCAATATTATTTTAACCACTAATCAGCTGAATACCATCTACTGACTCATAACCCAACACTTGATACTTCTCAAAAGTATGGAAAGCTTGGATATCAGGGCCAAAAAGTGTATTTTCGTCAGATATTCAGAACAGTCGAAAAGTTGTGTATTCATTGGGGAACGAGAAGATGGAAGTATATCTGAGATAGAATCTAGGAATGCAACATTTATGGAAAATGATTTTCCTGGAAGGGAAGAGATTAGAGATGTTCATGAACCTCTTTTCGAAATGATCGAGTCACAAGGTTTAGTACCTGATAGGTCTTTCGAGGTATCTGATGAACAAGAATCGCTTGATCCTAGTGGGAGCAGTCATAATTCAACTCTAGTAACACTCGATTCTAGTTGGAGTATTCCAACTCCAGTAACACTTGATCCTAGTGGGAGTAATTTACCTCAGACTGAAGGATCGAATTATACCTATCTCCTTCGTATGTTGTAAAAGCTCTGATTATCGGTCATGTTCAGACCTTCTGATCTGTGTCCCGACCCTTTTCTTCCTCTGCACGGTCAGAGAACTGAAGAAAATAAATAAATTTTCTCTCTAATCTCAAACGTGTGTGTATGCGTTTCTCAGTTCATCGAGATTATGAACGGAATACTAATATATATATTGGCTTCAAAAGCATATATTAAATTAATATTTGTAGCTCATTAATTTAATTAAACTTCTAATGGGCTTCTACATCAATTGACTCATAATATAATGAATTAATTTGTTGAGCTACTTTTATTTATCAATTAATTGTCCTAGTCAATTAATTCTAGATAAATAATATTGTTAAATAATGCAAAATACATTAATCTATTAACAATGATTTCTGAGAAATAATAAATAACTGAGCAACTAATTGGGTCAGACTAGGGATCCAACACAAGAGATAAAGCCGGCCTTAAATCAATTAATTATCGATGCTCAGCCCAGAACATAATTAATTAATAAACACAGATTCATTCCACTAAATAATTTGTGCTGACCTACCCCTTTTATCCCAACTTGAGCATGAGCTAGTATTTTAGACTTAATTGATCTCCGTATTTAAGATAGAAATATCCGTTAATTAATTAAGACCAATGACAACTTAAATTTATTAACATCTTATTAAATTCCTGAGTAGTACCACTGACCTTATTAACACACCTGAACTTAATCAACCGGTCGAGTTTAGTGTGTTAATCCTTACGAGTTCCTTAGGGGATATTATCAACCCATTTTACAAGGAAACGGTTGCAAGATACAGACAACCAGCCTGAGCCACAAATGACTACTAACACCCAAGACACGTAGATCTGGTCGCGATAACGTTCACCATAGTAGGTTAAAGTGATAGCTAGCCAAATGCACTTAGTTGAAGTCTTACCAAGGTTAAGACCGGCTAAGTCACCGAGATCTTGGTTCTCCACTTAGGTCAGTTAAGATAACACATCTCACTGTGATCCATCAATACGCCACATTCAGTATACATACCAATATAGACAAGCAGCCAAGATAAGCCAATTCTTATCTAAACTTCAACTTAAACCGACAACTTATCATAAACTTGTCTCAGCTGTGATAACTATTTATATTTTGTTATTTCAACCAATTGTGTAGTATTTTGTGATCTACAACACACTACACTATCTAACTTTTATACAAGATAAATGATTAAACATGTGCAAATATATACTCCCTCCGTCCCACAATTGTTGCTCCACTTTCCTATTCGAGTTGTCCCACAATTGTTGCTCCACTTTCAAAAATAGTAAATTATTACAAACACTTTATTTGAGGGTCTCACATCTTTACACACAACCAACAACTCTCATTAAAAACCGTGCTAAAAAGTTTTGGAGCAAGAATTGTGGGACGGAGGCAGTATATATCAGATAGGAGAATAAAACAGTGGAAATGAAAAACATATTGTATACAAGCATAAAATTTGCTTGCAGTGTACAAAATCCCAACACAGACTGATTGGGAAAAAATGGGTTATCAAAATTAGTAGAAAAGCCGATGGATTGATTGAGAGATACAAAGCTCGATTGGTGGCAAAAGGTTATACCTAACAAGAGGGTTTAGACTATGAATAAACTTTTTCACCAGTCCTGAGATTTGCACCGATTAGCCTACTCCTGGCAATAGTGGCTAATCCAGACTCAGAATTACATCAAATTGACGTAAAGATGACTTTCCTTAATGGTGAACTAGAAGAAGAAATCTACATGGAACAACCAGTGAGTTTCATACTTCAAGGTCAAGAGGATAAAGTTTGCAAATTGACAAGGTCCACATATGGACTCAAGCAGTCGTCGAGATTTCATACCACTTTGTCATGATTGATGAGGATCACTGTGCTTACATAAAACATTTTAGGGAACAATTTGTAATTATATCATTGTATGTCGATGACATTTTATTGGCTGGGAACAACTTAGAGTACTTGAACACCATTAAGAATGATTGTCCTCAAATTTTGAGATGAAGGACCTGGGTGAACAAGATTACATCCTTGGTGTTAAGATCCACAAAGATCGTTCTAAGAAATTACTGGGTCTTTCTCAGGAGACTTATATTAAGAAACTCCTTGAACGTTTCAGATGGAAAATTGCAAACCCATATACACTCCTGTCATTAAAGGAGAAAGTCTGAGTCGAGATATGTGTCCTCAAAACCAACAAGAAAATGATGATATGTCAAAAGTACCATATGCAAATGCTAACGGGAACTTGATGTATGCCATGTTGTGTATTCGTCCTAACATTTGTTATGTCGTTGGTCTAGTTAGTAGGTATCAATCCAACCCAGGAAAGAGACATTGGAGAGTTGTTAAGAGGATTTTCCGATACCTGAAGGGTATTACAAACTATTTCTTATGTTACCATGGGAAAAACATGACTTTGCAAGGATACACGGATTTTGATTGTGGTGGTGATGTTGATGATAGAAAATCCACTTAAGGATATGCTTTCTTGCTCAACTTTGGCGCTATTTCAAGGCGTAGCAAAAAAACAAACTTGTGTAGCATTGTCTACAATGTATGCTAAATTTGTAGCTTGTTCAGCAGCAGTATAAGAACCTGTTGGGTTGAGAAGATTTTTACAACATTTAAGGGATCGTAAGCACCTCAGAAGAAGCTATAATGATTTGCTGTGATAATGAAGCAACTATTACTTACACCAATGATCCCAAGTATCATGGTAAAACCAAACACATAGACACGAAGTTCAACTTTGTGCGATATGTTATTGAACAGAAGGAGGTAGTCCTTAAGTATGTATCTACACATCAGAATATTGTTGATCCCATGACCAAACCGATACCTAGAGAAGTATTCATGGGTCATGTAAAAGCACTTGGTTTGGAAAAAGTTCTATAGATGTATTGTGAGATTGACTACAATGTTGTAATGCTTTTATTATATGATAATATTTGTTATGTATATATATATGTCTCTATATATCTTAGTGATATTAAAAGTATGTCTACAAGTAGAGATTGACTCTCTCACACGAGTAATCGTCTTCATCATCGAGGATGAGTGAAGATTAGACTATTATCTGATAAAGTAGTCAAATGAGTTTCCACAACTCATTTTAAAACTTGTTATAAAGGCCAAATCGGAGTTTTCCCTTTAGATTGTGAGATCTATGAGGATTGGAGGAAATCTCGAGTAAAGTGCTAATGAGCTCTTGAACTAAGTTTTGTCTGGTGGATTTTCTCGGAGAAAAAATGACATACGCTTCCACATTTGGTAGAGATGCATCATAGCACGTGTTTCATACCACGTGTGCCAGTTGACCAATAAGGTTACGAAAAAAAATATGAATCCTTATTTTCGTTAAGTGAGACCTTGAGGTTATTTTTCTAATACCTCAAGTATGCCCTTTGGACTTTCTACTACCTCTTGAAGTCTGTCTTAGTGTTGCTACTTTAATGTGTGACCAATAGCCAAGATGATTCAGTCATGCGGTTCATGTTAGGAAAACAACTATGATAGAACTGAGAGACATAAGTTAGTAAGGAATGCTATCTTTAATTAACACCCTTCTTTGTATTCATCGGCTAGCCAATCATGTCAAGGATGTGATTATGAATACATAGTTATGGAAAATGATCAAGTATGCTCTATTAATATAAAGGGATTAGAGATACGTTGATTGATGTGTTTTATGAAGTAGCTTGGGGTATAATGTGTTAATTGTCCTCGATTATTTAAACGGTTGATATACATATATATACTTAACCGGTGTATGATATTTAAAGCTCATATGCTCAAGGGTCACGTGATCCATTTGTTTGTGTGATTTTGTGTATGTTAATGCGATGAGATTATTTATCCAACAACTACTATAGGTGAGTGGTAGATGTTGGAAATATTTACACCCATGAGGGTTATTACATAAGATCATATAAGTAGGAGACTTATATGCAATAAGTTAAGTATAGATATATACTGAATGAGAAACAATTTATAATATATATATATATGTGTGTGTGTGTGTGTGTGTGTGTGTTTGTGTGTGTGTGTGTGTGTGTGAAATCAAGACAGAGAAATCAACGGAGGAACAAACGCTATTCTCATTCTTCTCTCTTCACTGAAAATCTTAACATTTGGATTGTGTAAACAAACTGTGATCCTTGTGATCACAGGTCTAGAGCATCACGTTTAAAGTAAGAATTCGTTTTCTACTTTATTCCGCCGAGGTATGTATTCTATCAACAATTTTCGATACCTCCTATATTATTAGGCTTAATGACCAAATAAAGCACGAATTTTTCTAATTTTGCAATTTTAACATGAAATTGTAAACTTGGCAAATTAAAACAGGAAGTTTCAATTTTTTGCAAATCGAGACACGCTCTGATTCTCAAATTTTTTCGGCTACCGGAAAATACAAAAATGGCGTCGCTTTGCAAACGCGGTCGTCAAGCTGGACCATTGCCAGATCATTAAAATTGAACGACGCCTTTTTTGGATAATATAAACACGATTTCTGAAAATTCACAACACAATCAACTAACTGAAACACTTATGAAAAAGACAATGAGTTGGATTCAACATTCAATAGAAAATCCTTGTTATCTTCACCTTCTTCGCGCTCTCGATTGGTATAGTCCACGTATGCATCCACCTCAACTTTCCGGTGGCCGAAAAAATTTGGGATTGGAGCGTGTCTCGTATAGCAAAAAATTAAAACTTTGTACTTTAATTCACCAAGTTTACAAGTTCGAGTTAAAATTGCAAAATTGAAAAAGTTCGTACTTTATTTGGTCATTACCGCATATTATTATTCTGAAGAGAATCTAAAAAGAAGTTGAGGGGGTCATATTCATTTGCGGACACTTATGATAACATTAATCAAAACCCTAAATAGAATTTAAATTAAGAATAACTAGGAGGAAATTTTCTAAGTATTTCATTCTTCTCGTATTGATACAAAAACTTATGTATAGTCTAGCACAATAAGGAAAGAAAAAGGTAAACCGAGTACATTTAAATAAATGCGCTCACAAATAAAAAAGCTTACAAATTGGGGGACATTTTCTTCAAACATGTGCTAAGCAAGTCACACGTACAAGACTCGACAAAGATTAAATGGCAGGGGCGAATCTACTGATTAGTTGCACTGGGCTCCAGCCCAGTGCATATTTTGTGTTGACGTATTTACTGGTGAAGAAAATTACATATAGAATTTTTAGCCTAGTGGTTAGTGTGCTTTTTTCTTGATCTCGATTCTCATTTTTATCAGCTTTTCTGCTATTTCTTAACTAAAATTTATCTCAACTTTTTTCCATATTTCTTTATTACTTTCTACTTTATTTTTAGTACTCCTTGTTTTCCTTATTCTTTTTCCTTTTTGTTCATTCCGTATTTTTATTTTTATTTCCTTAATTATTATCTTGTTCCTTTTCTATTTCTCTATTTTTATTTTTAATTTTCTCTACTTTTTTTTTTTCTAATTCCTTTCTTTTTTGTTCTTTCCTTTTGTATTTCGCACATTCTTTTCTTTTCTAAGGTCCCATTTGAAAAGACAACTTAAGTAAGTCCTTATGACAAAATGACTTATTGCATAAGGAATTATGACAAAAGTTCTTAAATTTAATAAGTTGTCGGTGTTTGGATGCACAAATTAATAATAACTTATATATTTTAAAAAAATAAAAATTATTGTGTAAAACATCGTAGTTGTCAGGAATCGATGCTGGATCTCTGCATAAGCTCTTTATAGTTATTCATAAGTTATAAATATTAACTTATGAAAATAAGTCAAAAATAACTTATGTAATAGAATAAGTTATTTCGATAAGCTCTCCCAAACGGACGCAAAATGACTTATTATTTATAATTAATTAAAATAAATTATTTTTAAACTCTTCCAAACGGGACCTAATTCCTATCTTTTTTTTTCCTTTCGTTTTTTCTGCAAGCTCAATTTTTTTTTGTGTCCATTTGTATTTTTATACTTTTTTCTTAAATTTATATTGAGGTTTGGAAAATGGTAACATTTAAATATTAAAAAGAAAAAGTATATGTATATGTATTAAAATAATGTGTCCAAGTATTAACTTTTCAGTCCACCCCACCGTAAAATTCTGGCTCCACCACTGTTATTTTTTTCACATGCTTAAAATCAACTGGTTTGACCACACTAAGACTCGACACTGTAACTTGTAATAACCAGCTTGGTTGATCTCTAGGAGAGAGAATTCATTTTACAAATAAATGCTGGCACAAGGCTTTTCATATATTTGCTAATTTGATTAATTTACACAAACTCTAATTTTTTTCATCTACCAACTTCCATTTTCCCATAACTTGGATTCCTTTAATTTGTAATCTTTTGCATTCCACTCTTCTTTAATCGTCATGGTTGCACTGTATTTATAACTAATAAAATTTCTGATTATCTAATTCTTACAAAATCAAATAATATCCATTTTGATTAAAAAAAAACAAATTTACTAAAATAATTAAATAAAAAATAAAAAAGCGGAAATGACGAATAAGTATACCATTATAAACGGGCCTAGGCATGATAGTCTGGATTTAGCCTAGGGTTCGCTTTGTTAGCGAAGCCCATTAACAGGCCTACTTACTACTTCCTACCTTCTCTGGCCGTCTCCCTCCAAATTCACCCTCTCTCTCTCTCTCTCTTCACCCTTCATCCTTAGGGGCGGCGCCACCACCGACGTAAACAGAGAGACCGCAATTAATCATTTTTGTGTATTTTCCTTTGTCATTGGAAAGAAACGTAGAGAAGGCTTAAGAAGTTATGGCGGAGAAAGGGAAATCTAGGGGTGAAATTACTCATCGCCGGAGGAGAGATGGAGAAGTGCAGAGCAAGAAGAGTAAGAGTTTGAGCTCTAATCATAAATCTAACGAGAAGAGGCGTCGGCGCGGACCTCGTCTTCCGAATGCTTTTATAAAGGAGCTTGATCGCCGTAACCCGGCCGTAGAAGGAGATGTTTCAGATGACAATGAGGAGATTGATTCTGATGGTGCAATTGGCAATGACGTGTATGAATACGAAGAAGGTGTCGCGGAGGAGGAATCCATGAAAAATAGGCGGTATGATCCTGTTGACAACTTGGAGTATGAGCTTCCTGAAGACTTTGAGGTCTCTCTCTCTCTCTCTCTCTCTCTCTCTCTCTCTCTCTCTCTCTCTCTCTCTCTCTCTCTCTCTCTCTCTCTCTCTCTCGCTTTCTCTCTCTCTCTTTTAGAGAAATAGACGCAAAGAATAGACAATAGTATGAAAATTTGCATTGAGTTAAAATTTGCTGTTTTTATTTATAGGATTCGAAGGTGGCATCTGATGCTGAAGATGACGACGAGGACAATGATGATGAGGATGAAGATCCTGGAAGACATTCTCGAATGTTGGAGGAGATTACTGGACTTACTGCTGATGCTTTTGGAGGTATGTTCCTGTGCTGCAATTGCGGGTGTTATTAAAGTTTGAGCTGGAATTCATAGACTCGTCAACTTATAAATGTTAAAAATGATATTGTATATTGATAAACAAATTACTTGCAAGCTACGGCTGAATTAAATGAGTTTGTCATAAAGCTAGCTGAGAAGATGAAGCTCGCTCACCTTTATTGATGGTTTTATAGGACTAAGTCACTAAGCTGCTAGCTTAGTTCTTCTTTGCAATATTTGGATTGATAGTCACTTATTCCCAGAATTAATAAAACTGGCCTTCCAATATTCCAGGTAAAAAGAAAAAGGATTTTATAGTATCTGAGGCATATCCAGAGTCTGAATACAATCCTACTAGTGATAATGGCCGGATTAGCTTCAGTGACCTGCTTGACACGCTGGAAGGAAAGCCACGGGTCAGCAAGCTCCAAAAGGACTTGCGCCGGATGGAGAAAAAGTCTATCCCAACTCTGGCACCATTGGCAAAGTCTGATCAAGCAATGATAGAACGAAAGGCTGCTTATGAACAATCTAAGAAGGTCATTACTAGGTGGGAACCTTTGGTCAAGAGGAACAGAGAGGCACATACTTTGTACTTTGATAAAGATGTTGACTTGGGATTTTCGACGATAGGAGCAATTGCTTCTGAATTTAAACCAAGAACTGATTTTGAGAAAAAAATGGCTTCATTGGTCAACGAAAAGGAAGTTGTTGAAGCTCACAACAAAGATGGTGCCAGGCTTCTTGAACTGAACAAGGTATGGAGACCATGTGGTTCTTTGCATGTATCTTTGTCATGTTTCTCCCTAGTAAAAAACATATAATTTATTAAGCAATGCAATAAACTCGTGGATGACATATTGTAGGTATCAATTGAAGATGTGAAGGAAAGGCAGGATCGGCTTGCAAAAATGCGTAGTCTTCTTTTTCGTCATGAAAAGAAGTTTAAACTACTAAAAAATATAAAGTCCAAAACCTATCGCCGGCAGTTGAAGAAAGATAGAACAAAGGCAGCAGGATCTTCTATCCAAATGGACCCAGAAGAGGCCAAGGAACATGCAATTAAGCTAGAGATGAAAAGGGCTGAGGTGAGTTTTTTTAATCTGTTTGTATTTTGCTATGATTCAGATTATTTCTTGATTTTCTAGAAACTTTGTAACTGTTGCTTGATTTCTGCAGGAACGTATGACCTTGAAGCACAAGAACAACTCAAAATGGGCTAAGCGAATCTTACAACGTGGTCTCCCAAACCAAGATGAAGCAACCAGAGCAGCCTTTAATGAACAACTTAATCAGCATGCAGAATTGACTAGAAAAAGGAATTCTATCAAAGAAAGCAGTAGCAGTGATGAGAGCAGTGATGACAGTGGTGATATGTCAGCTGGTTCGGATGAGGATGTTATGGAGAAAATGATTGAGAAGGCCAAGGAGAAGACTCTTCAAGTCCTAGAAGGGGATGACGAATTGCCCACGTCAGGAGTGCTTTCTTTACCTTTCATGGTAATGTTGGTGCATCTTTCATATCTTCACATGACCCAAAACTTTGAAAATTTGAACATAAACATGACCAAGTATTTAAAAATCCTAATAGGCCTCAAGGCATTTTTCTTAGCACACGATCTGTAAGCCTTGAGGCTAACTGCAGCATGAGCCTCACAGCAATGATAATAAACTTATCCCCTAGTTCATAATATTTGCTCATAAGTTTATAGAATACACAACAAAAGAGACAAATTCATTTTTTTACATTTGAAAAATCCACTGCCCTGTCCTGTTTTTTCTTTTGTGAAAGCGCTGCTTTGAGCCTGTCAACTTTAGATAGTCATAATTTTGTTTTATAATTGATTTTTAGACATAAAATTTGAATTTGAATTTGAATTGAAATAGATAGTGCAAAAGAATCTATTATTTAGTGGAAGAAAAAGAGCCATACAGCTCACTCCAGATAAGTTTGGTATAGGGTAAAAAAAGTATTTTTCAGGTAAAAGGCTAAAATATACTATCTCACTGCAGCTGTGTGAACTGAAAGTTTATTATATTAAGAAATGCCGTTTAAAACCATGAGTTTTGACTACCACAACATTCTGAACTTTCAGTTATTTTTACTGGAAACTGGAATAAATGCTTTCTGGTACTGAAGTTGTTACCTTTTCCACAGGTACGTGGCCTGAAAAAGAAAAAAGAGGCTGTTGATGAAGAAGCAAAGCGTTCTCTTGAAGAGTACGAGTCATCATTGCAGCAGTTGGGGGGTAAAAGTAAGTCAGGAAGCTCGGACAAGGATGTCCCAGGTGGTAGGATGGTGTTTGGTGCTCCTAAAAAGGTGGTTAAAGAAACAAGGAAGAAGGAAAAATTGGATAATTACTATGGTAGTAGTGACAGTGAAAGTGATGTTGAGGCTAAAGCAGATGATATTACTCGACATGATCAAAGTGGAAAATCTCTAAATGAGCCTGATATTGACCCTAGTTTACTACGCGAAGAGTTCGGTTTTAGTCATGATTCAGTATTTAAGGTGACATGTTTGTTCTCTTCATCTGTTTATGCATTTGTTCCTTGCAAAGTTTGACTCCCATCAAATGCTTGAGTCTTTAATCTTTATATTGTGTGGCACGAGCTATAGAAAATGTGAATTAGGTCAACCAATTTATCATCAAGATTACCAACGTCCAGGTGAACTAATTTATAATTATGATCACATAAACATCCCGAGCATGTTGTTTGAAGAACAACTCATATATGCTTAGAGCAAGTGTCTGAATGTGTTCATCACGATGTCAGATCAGCTTCTCCCGTTTCTATTGTAAATAATATGTACCTCTTAACAGGATGCAGTATTTTGTTTTGCTTCCCCAGAATTTGTGCTAGTAGGATCTTTTTTTTCAAAATATTGGTTATAAATGTAGTATTCACATCTGATCCAAGAATTATCCCTTTTTTATTCAATCTTTCTTACATGTGACTTTAACAGACCCTTGGAAATGCTGAAGATCCTGAACCCAAGACAGCTTACGAGGTTGCTTATTTGGGTTCTGATTCCTGGAAAAAGGTTACCTCTCTTCTCTCTCTGTTTAACTCTGGTTTTTTGACACATGCATATATTTGTCACTACAAGGAAACCAATATTGTGGCTGATGAATAGGTAAAACAGTCATCGGATGCTGTTAAAGAGACTGAAGATAAACACAATGTTTTCAAACCTGAACTTCTAGTAGAAAGAGAACAAGAATCTGAGGTATTTTTTTGGGACTGTACTTAATATTGCATTGCTTCAAGTAATTGATATTTAACTGTTTTTTTGTTTTTCTTTTAAATTCTTATCAGGATAATGATGAAGGTGCTGATACAGATAGTGAAGGAGAAATGATAGATGGAATCTTATCTTCCAGCCCTAAATGTACTTACGAACTTCCATCTCAAGCTGAGCTCATACGGCGGGCTTTTGCTGGTGACGATGTTGAAGAAGAATTTGTAAAAGAAAAGAATGCAGTGTTGGATGATGAAAACCCAGAACCTGAGAAGCCCGTTTTGCTTCCTGGATGGGGTCAGTGGACTCACGTACAAAAGAAGAAAGGCATACCTTCTTGGATGTTGGCAGAGCACGAGACTGCGAAAAATAAAAGGTTAGAATCTCTGAAGAAGAGGAAAGATGCACGTCTAAATAACGTCATCATCTCAGAGAAACTCGATAGAAAAGTAAGTCTATCTCTATTATCTTGTTATGTTCTTAATAATTGACTATGCATGTGTAAGTATCTCTGAAGCAGCAGCTATATATCAAGTCGATAATCATAAGAAATTCAGTTACTGCAGAAAATAATGATTGCTTCTTCTTCATTTTTGAAAATTGTGATTTTAGTAGCCTACAAAAGAGTACTCTTGTATCACCATCATTTTTGTTGGTGATAGAATAGAAATATCTAATTTAGCTGAAAGGATTGATTATCTGAAGGTGTTTAAACCTTTAACTCTTCTTTCAAAAAATGTAATGCAATAGGCTACTTTTGCTGCTTCCTTGCAAGGAAATGTATCAAGATGTAGATTATTCTCCTTGCCAACTCTCATGATTTACCTGTGGCTATGGGCATTCATGGCTGACTTGTATTTTCTCCTTGTAGGCTGAAAAACTGCATACAAAGACATTACCTTATCCTTACACTTCAAAAGATGTGTTTGAACAAAGTATTCGGATGCCAATTGGACCGGAATTCAATCCTGTCACTGCCATTGGAGCACTTAACTGTCCAGAGGTGCATTTCGTAAACTATTATTCGCTGCATAACTTCATAGACTGGCGTTTACACACCATACCTTGCTGTTGCTTGAAATGCTGTTAATTTTTGTTCTTGAGATTAGATGTCCAGTTGTGTAAATCTCTCAACATTGTGCTATTCATGGACAGGTGGTGAAGAAAGCCGGTGTTATCATCAAACCAATCCAGTACGAGGATGTAAGCGTCCATGAACGAGGTGAAACGCACAAACGCAGCAGTAAGAAACAAGGAACGGGCAAAGATAAAAAACGGCCAAGGAAGTAGAGATGAGATTTTTTGCAGTTTAAGTGTATTTTTATTTATTACATGGTCTAATAGGTGTCGCATTTCCAATTCCGGCAAATTTTAGCAACGATGTGTTTTACCATTTTTGACCCAACGGCAGTTAGTCCCATGTTACAATCATACTTGCAAAAAAACACTGCTTCAAGCCTTCCACGGCCTTTTGATTTTGTACACTTTGAGGTTTTATGTGTAAATTATTGGTGAACATCATGTATATCTGGGTGCTTTTATAATTTAACTGTAGTATTTAATACAAGATGTAATAAGAGGCTTTTCAAATGGTGAGCCAAAATACTCTTACTGAGACAAAACGGTTAAGTGCAGCGAGGTTTAAAAGCGTGTGTTAGTCGCGGCGGCGGGGTGACGCCGGAGGAGTTTAAGTTCAGGAAAAAAATGTCTCATTTTGATACAGTCTAAACTTGTATATTTAGAGTTCTGTTCTACTTCCAGCCGCTTCAGACTATAACGCATTAAATATATCCTAGTTTACGTACGCATTAAAGTATCGTTAACATAAAAAAACGAACAAAGATTATTCATGAGCAGTAAATGCAAGTTTACAATCAAGCTATGGAATCTGCAACGCAGAATATAACACAATATTCTCAAAAATTCAACATCGATAAAGATGCAAGCAAAACTTTGACAATCGTATGAAAATATTTGTTCTCAATTCAACCATTAAAGGTTAAAGGGTGATAAAAAATAACAAAAGTATGAAAGCACTTGTTCTAAAAGACCAACTCATGTGGCTTCATGCCAGCCTTCAAAGAGAACCTCGCACCCAAATAAGCCTTCAATTCTGGGACACACTCGATAGCTTTTAACAAGGGAGCATCTACGGCCTTCTGGTCCTCCTTTTTCTCTGCTGGGAGGGTATTATTTTCCTATATTTGAACAATGCATCATAAGAACAAAAGAACCATTGAGATTCAATTATGGATTTATGATGGAAAATTTACCTGTTTGTCGGCCTCAAAGAACTCAGTTTCTCCCTTCTTTTTCTTCTTCTCAACTTGCTTGGCAAAGTATTTATCGTCGTACTTTGAAACATCCACACCTGAAATGTCAACTTTCGTGGAGGTGCCGATGACATAAGCCTGGTTGACACGCCTTAGAGGAACACCGTTAACCTTGTAGGGACCTGCAGCAGTAGTGGAAAGAAATTTAAGTAATCCAATAGGAAGATTTATCTTCTTCACTAACATAATAGCAGAGTCATTGAGTGTAAATGACAAGAAGAAAAGGAACCGCCCATTCAAGGACAAGAAATTGCATTTTTGTAATCAAGCTTTTGCATTGTAATTTAACAATCCTAAAGACATGTGAAGTTGAAAGAAAATATTTGAGTCCAGACACAACATTCTACTAGTGAGCTAAATAAATAACCAACTATATATGTATTTCTCATGGCAAATCCCAAAGGGTAATTGTGGGAACCCACTCCCCAAGGCAATAGGATATGAGAACACCCCGTCCTGAAGAGCGGCGGAGCCAACCAATAAAGGATGACCAAACCACAGAATCAACTGAGGGGGTTTGCTGTTTGATGATTTTTAAAACATGTGGGCATTATGAGAATTTAAGATCCCACCCCAAATCATGAATCATCAGATAATACCTTGTGCAAAAACATAAAACAGAAACAATAGAATGAGGGAAGGTTGGGGGTGTCACCCATATTGTGTAAGGTAACCAAAACAAGCATCGACGGGGGGTTTTATTTGACGATTCAAAATGACAAAGGAAAAAATCCAAAATAATTAAAAAAGAAACGGCAAAACTAACTAATTGGTGCTAAATACAAAATGAGAAGACAGCTAATAGGAAATCAAATGCATGACCCTGTGAAATAAAATACAAAATATACAGTACAACATAGACCATGTATTTCAATAACTCCCTCAGTCCCGTTTAAAGCAAGGCGTTTCTTTTCTGCGCGGGAATTAAGAAAGTGGATGATAAAGTATGAAAGAGAAGATGAGTGAGATTGTGAGTAAATGATAAAGTAGGAGACATAAATGATAAAAAAAATGAGAAATGATGAGAGAAATGATAAAGAAGGAGATAATTTGTATTTTTTTGAAAAGTTAATTCTTTTTAGGAAACACATCCTTTCAAATGAGACACAAGGAAAACAAGTAGGTAGGTTCAAATGGGACGGAGGGAGTACTTAGCATATGGATTACTATCAAAGCAACGTGTCATTTCACTACAGAACAATAGCGTACGAATCAAACACTAAAACCTCTTTTCCAATGCAAAAATAAAATAGAACGAAAACTGCAAATGTGGAACATCCATTCAATAAATATTCAATATTCAAACTCAAGTATCGAAATGCCAAAAGAAACAAATGAATTCATACCAGTGACAAGAAGCAATCCAGATGTAAGCTGCTTCAGGAACACCACTCTCTTGCCCTTAAACCTCCCGGTCAAAATAATCAACACAGTTCCGGGAGTAACACTCGCCCTAAAAACAATTAAATCAATACAAATCCATAAACTATAACAGGTTACCAAAACAAAAGGACAAGGAAAATTGCAAAAAATAAAAACCTGAGCTTGGTGGGTTTAGCCTTGCGCTTGTTGGAGAGCGGCTTCTTCACATCATCAGCCGGGTAAAACTTGGGCTGCTTCTCCTCGACGACGGCGGCGGCATCCTTCTTGGCGTGGACGGGGAATTTGCCGCCATTCTTCTGCTTGATTGCCCAGAGGCCACGCTTGTGGTACATCTGAGAGCGAGAGACCTTTCGGACTCCGGGGATGAGCTCCGGATTACGGGCCGTCTGCTTCGGTGCCATTGGAGCTGCTCGCAGTGTGTCGTGTGTTTTGAGTGTGGGAGAGAGCGCAGGCGATTCAGTAAAAGGTAGCGAAACCCTAGTTAGGATTTATATCCTGAAACTTAACTGAGCCTGATTGTATTGGGCCGGATGATTTGGGCTTTAAGAAGATTATTTGTTGGTAAATGAAAGACAGTTCATGGGGTGATAATTGGGTCTAATGTGAAAAATGTCTTCATCGTCACTATTTAAAACTAATCAAAAATATCAATTCCATCTCAATCACGCCATGGCGTAGTCCTTTACTACTGCCTCCTTTACTACTCCCTCCCTATCACCGACTTGTTTTATTTTTTTTTGATAGAACGACCACTTATCTTATTTCTTTTCTATACAATGATTAAAATATAATTTTGATGTGTAGAGAGGTGGATCCCATAAAAAAAATTAGAGTTTGTATAATAATTATTTTTCATTTTAAAAAACAAGACAAATGACAATCCAAAAAAAAAAAAAAGCCAAACGGAAGGAATTATTTTATATCCAGATGTGGGAAACAAGTATACTACACTTTTTATCATTATCGTTTATCTTATCGAAATGTGTGATATGAAAAATAATGTATTGATATCATATTAAACCGTTGACATACCGAAAATTCTGTATGCCCATTCGATATACTGAAAATTTGTATACAGAATTTTGTTGGAAATTTGATTGTGACCAATTGATAATTTAATTTTGTTGTGATTAAATTACAAGCTATAAATCTACATGAATAGTAGATCATCGTAGTTTATTCGTGTTCTCAAAACCGAATATTCAGTGAGAGAGAAATATGCTTATTAAGTTGGTCACTTGTGAAGGCATTTTTGGAATTAGATGCAAGTGTTGCCAGTCAGCCCAACCCATTGATCGGCCCGTGTTTGGGCGAGTTGTCTTTGGTATTGGGCTTAGGTTTAGAACTTAGTCGGTGGGCTGCATGTTGGTAGATCTGACTGAGGTTGTCGGTAGACTAACAAAGTCTGTTGGGCTTGGTTTTTAATGGGTTAACAATGGATTGGACTTGCGGGTATCTAGTTTAATTGTAGTTGGTCTGTGAGCTTGTTGAGTTGCCTCGCGAGTTATTAGTACATCAAGAGATTGATGATCTAGAAGCATCTAAGAAGCCTGAAAGGAGCTAAGTGATTGACTCTTAATGAACAAGTAGTGGAGAGATTCTTCAATGCCGTCCCTTGAAATTGTGTGTGGTATTTATAAATAGAGGCTTTTGTGTATGCGTTTTATAGAAGCAATGGTGCTTGTTATGTGATAAATTGTGTAATTAGTTACGTGTAGTGAGTCACAAGTCATCATCAGTCACATTTAGAAAGTAGTTATGTGTCTGTTCAGTTTGTGTCTTGGTTCAGTTTATCGGAGTCTTCCCAATTTGCGATGCTGCTATTGGGGAGGAGGAAGTCGTTTTATCTTTGGGAACAAATTGTCAAACCGTGAGCACTAACCAGGGCAATATCGTCGTGCGGAAAAAGGAAAATCAACTCGACTTAAGTTTATACATATGTTCAATTTGTCTTTCCGTCTATCTTTTCTATTGTGTACATGTAATCCGACCAGACAAATCGTTCGGTAAAGAATACCAAGAATTCATCTACTCGATTTGATCATGAAGACTAAATCCTTCAGCTGATTCCAAATTGGTTGTAGTCGTGTACCTTTGTTATGTTGCAATTTTAATTACATGTTCTTGTTTTAGCCTTTCCAAAAGGAACATCCGCAGATTCCAACAAAAATTTTGATACATGAACATATCATGTATCCACAACACGGGGGCATTTATGATTTTCTATATATATTTGTCGATATATTTAAATAATTTATAGCACCATCTAAAATAATATTTCGGCCCATTCCAAAATAACTTTTCAGCCAACCTCACTATTAAATTTTGAATACTTTATTTATCAATATGTATCGGTATCGATTTATCGACACCGATATCTAACCTACTTTTATTAAGTACTAAAAAAATTGGTAATACATTTTATTAATTTTCAAAATAATTTAACAATATCAAACAAAAGGAATATACAAAACTAGGATATAATGATTAATGAATACCCACTTTTTCAACGCCTAAAAAATTTCACGACCTATACACTATTAAGGCTTAATAGTAACTAGTCTATATGTGGCTTTAATTCATAGTAAATTATCCCTTATAGTTTCAAAAGGTGCATTGAGCCCCTTATGGTTATAAAGAGATGCTTTTTTGTCCATATGATTTCACAAAGGTGTGTTTTACTCTTTATGAATTCACGCAAGTGTATCAAGTCTCTATATGATTTGCAATGGGTGTAATCTACTCCTCCACTCATATGTGATAAAATACACGCAATGGACCCTCGTGGTTAAAATATTATATTTTATTTATGATATTATCTTAACATATATAATATATATTTAAATTATTTTTGTCCTTACAAACAGAAAATTTAAAAGTATTTTTATCCTCACACTAACACATGGTAGAAATCATAGGAAGGTGTATTTGCACCTTTCTAAACAGAAGGGGGGAAGGGGGGGTGTTGGTGGGGTGGGGGTTAATCTCTCATTTTTTCGTAGGTTAGCTTTTAATCCTTCCCATGCCAGCAATATGTATCATCATTTACTCAGTGCCGAAAAATCTATGGAATGAAAAGATTGGCCTTATTTGAGAAAATAATTTAAATAAATGTTTATGACATAAATACTTATAGTATAAATACTTATAATATAAGCACTTAAATTGAATAAGTTGTTGCATTTAGATACATTTATGTATAAATATTTAATTATAGAAATATATATATATATATATATATATTAGTTTAAAAAATTATTGGCAAAGAAATTTGATATGAGATCTATTTTTCTGATTTTGACATTTTCATAAACTATTCCTGTCGGATTATGAAAATAAACCAAAATAATTTATTTTTTAAAATAAATTTTTTTCATAAGCTCTTCTAAACACGTGCATAAGCGCTTATATTTTAAAATAATCTGAAATAAGATGTTAATACACTCTTCCAAACGGAGCCTTAAACCAAAAAGGAAACGGAACATTCCAAAAGTTGTCTAAATCAACGGAATGCACAAAATGAGGATGCAAGAATTCTAGTTCTCGATGGATAAAATAAGAAACTTATGTTGTGAAATTCTGAATACACCCAAACGATAAAGTGGTTACCTTGATGGACAGAAACATGTTTAATCAATTATTATCTTCTCCGTCTCACATTCAACAGAGCATTCATGAATTTGATGCAATACATCGCTGTTATTGAGCAACGGGAAAACAAAATCCTGATAATACATTTTCTCAGTAGGAAAAGAGGCAAATTAAGGCTGCGAAAACAATGCCCTAAAGTTGTTGATTCATTCATCCCCACCCTGCAATAAGTATACACATAGATTCAGAAAGAACATTGAAGAAAAGAGCTGGAAGAAGTTGTAGTTTATGGTATGACAAATGTTTTATCCGTGGTAATAGAAATCAAAACAAATAAGCTTAGATTTAACACAATCAGAAAAAACAAAAGTAATCGACTGAGCATTCTCATGTACGTACACCCACAGTAACCAACTACTCTCAATTTCACTAAGCATGGGGTTTTAGCTTCAAGATAGAAGGTCAAAACTTCATACATGTCACGTGTAAAATTAAGTTCCAGACTATCAACAGAGTTTGATGTCTAGAGTTTATTCCTTACTAAAGAAATGAAGACACGCCCAAAAAAGTCTCCATTGACACCTTTGTTTTGAACTTATTCGGCTGAAATTCGTACAATGCAAAATATGTATACATGACCACTACTGGATACAATCAAATGTTTAGGAACTAGAAGAAAGAGATAGAATTTTGCAGAACTAATGCCATGCATATTATCAAACTCTTGTTAACACGACACTCAGGACTCAGGAGTTACGACTTCAAAAGGAGCAATGTAAAAGGCAATGTAAACCAATCACATCCTGTTAAGGAGTAAGGACTTGAGGATTTCTTTAAAGATGAAAGTGGGCTTTCAGTAAAGGCTAACTTACAACTGGTGTAGAAAGCGGACCATAAAAGTATTATTTCCACTTACTTACCTTGGGAAGAGGAGCGTTGGAGATGTTAGCAGTATGTTTTGTTGGAGATGTATTAAATTTATGGGCGCACTCTGAGTATGCAGAACCAATCCCCACCCCGGCACCAAATGCTACGGTGGCCAAGCGAGTTATAGGACTTCCTGATGCAACAATCAACATGGCTAACTGGTCAAATTGATCGACAAGGCTGGATGATGGATATATTCGTAAAACTAAAGCTGCTTTTACTAATCCACATGAACAAGCATCTATGAAATTGCTACGGAAATGAACTATATTCGTCTAAATCTTATACACATACTGCACCAATCACATTATACATTGTACATTCTACATAAACCTTATAGGCATAGCAACAAATTTAGTCTAATACCGTAATACACATATAACAAGACGATCTATTCCCAATTCCCCAATCGCATTCATTCCCCAACCTTTCTAGAATACAAAGTACCAATTTAAAACTAATCGAACTTAGAACATCAAAAATCAAAATCACAAATTCTGCAATACAATCTATTACCAAAACTGAAAACGCACAAAATTTGAGAAAAAACCGGAGAAACACTCACGAAAGAGAAGAAGTCCGGTGAAACCTCCGGCAAATGACGAGTAGACGAAGCGGCGCAAGCTTAAATCGAGACAGGCATCCCATTTCGCATTCAAATCGTATTTCTCTGGCAACTCAGCTTTGTTTTCAACCATTTTTGATTGTTTCGCGAGAAAAAGCTCGAATTTGATTCAGGAATCTATCTCTCCTCTCAATCAACAACGAAATTCTCTCTGATTTCACCCAGGGTTTCGCTTTGTGCGTGGATTTTCTTCAGGCTTTCTTTTTCATTTGTTTCGGTCCCCCTCCTCCAATTCTCCTCTGAAATTTATTAATTTGTTTGGGCCTGCTTAATTGGGTCATGAGAAATGTAGGCCCAGTTTCTAACAAATGGGCCTTCTTGCCCTAAATATTGCACTCATCATAATAAATCCAAAAGTAAAATAAATTCTTTCTATGGTTCGATTGGATTAATATGGCACTGGTATTGATTAAAAATTTCCATATACAAATGAATTAGGCCATTAACCTATACGTCGTGATAAAGATTTATTAGTCAACGTAAATGAATTTTATTGTCCAAACACACTTGTAATTTAAACGAAAAATAAATTTCAAGATATAAACTAATTCAACATACTACATTGGAAATCCCACACAACACTCGGTCGCCCTGTCCTGCAATTGAATAATCCCTCCGTTCGATTGGACTTATATCAATTCTTTCGGCCACGGATATTAAAATAAGTAGTTAGTTTTTTTGGATGACGAGGGTAACACGCATTTACTATCGAAATGCGTATTGAGTAAACCTTGTTCATGTGCTCTAACTTAAAATAAGTAGTTAGTTGTTTATATATAAACGAGTCATACAAAGAAAAAGTGGGAATATGTAAAGTACTACCTCCGTTCGCTTATAAATGACTCAATTCTTTTTCAGCAAGGAAATTAAAAGAATAAAGATAAAATATGAGAAAAAGGTAGATGATAAAGTAAGAGAGAAGGTTGGAGAGAGAGATAAATGAGATACTGAGAGTATATAGATTATAAAGTAGGAGAAATAATAGTAATTACTCATTTGCCAATTTCGGAAATTGGTCATTTTTAGTGGAACATCTCAATCAGGAAAGATGACAATTTTTACTGGAACGGAGGGATTAATTATTTTCTTTTAAGAAATGAAACAAGTTAAGTGGAACATCCAAAAAAAAAAGACAAGTCAAGCGGGATGAGTATTATTTTTTCTATATTTCTGACTTGTATCTATAGTAATTATTATTGTTGAGCTTGTATTGATCTCTTAAATGTAAATTTTATTATTTTCGTTCGTAGTGGAGTATTGAGATTCCATTATTTATTATCAAATTGGCAAATATAACATCAATTTTCGTAATTACTTGTCTTCAAATTTTTTTTTGGACCTTAGAATAATTTTTTTTGCGATTTTGGTCTCACCGTTAAGTTTTCCGTCAATTCAATTGATAATTAAATTTTAATTAAAAATAAAAAAAATAAAAAATGGTAAAATTGGAATTCTGAAATATCTAATTGGCAAACTTCGTCCTCAAACTTTCTACTTTTGTGTAATTAATCTCCAATCTTTTTATTTATTGTTTTGTCCACAAAATTATTTTTTTGTGATTTTCTTCTGTCATTAAATTTTCTGTCAAATTGAGTGTTAATCTAACTTTTATTAAATATGTAAAAATAAAAACACTTATTAATCAAACTTTCATCTTCTCGGCGGTTGCTTTTCCTTATCTCTTCTGTCACCGCCCGAACACAGAATTCTACAGCTTATCGCAATAACTCTGCACAAAACCAGGGTCGGTTTTGAGGAAAAAAGAACCCTGAGTGAAAAAGAAAAAAAAAAGTGGGCCCTTTATCTAGAAAAGGGAGGTGCATTTCCCTCGAGACTCCAAAAATCATATAAGAATTCATTTTTGAATAATTTTTTTAGAATAAGATTATTTCGATCCTCTCATTTATAAGAATAATTTTTAATGTCATTTTTTCATAATTGTATATATACATTTTTATGCTACATAGGCTATACCATAGAGAGAAAAAAATACTCCCTCCGTCCCATTAAAAGTGTCCACCTTTCCTGATTAGGCTGTCCCAATATAAGTGTTCTCTTTCCTAAAATTACAATATTGACTCTACATTCAAAAATGAGGTCGATCCCTCATTACTCACTATCCATCCCACATTATTATACATACCCTCTCTCTAAAGGTTTCTCTCTCACACGATTTTGCTCTGTTCTGAATTCAGAAAATTATAATTTTTAACTTTTTGGAGACTCAAGATTATTTCTTTAATTACAGCATAAAAAACCGAAAAAAATCTTTTTTCTAAACAATGCCTAAATAAAATTTGGATAAATTCTCATTTCTTCCCAACAACCATTCATCGAAAACTGTGCTAATTTCTTAATACAATTAAAACTCATAAAATATTCTTCATCCGTCCCACTCGAAATGACACATTTTTTTTTGGACGCGGGAATCAACAAAGTGGTGTTACGTGGTGTAGATTGTTTGATTTTTTAGTAGTTAAATGTGGTCCACACAATTTTTATCATTTTAGGAAACGCGTTGTTTCTAGAGGGATGATCTAATAAGGGAAAATCATCGTTTCTAGTGAGAAGGAGGGAGTATATCTAAATAATATTTCTTAATCTCCATGCCGAAAAGAAAGATAACATTGATGAACAAATTATAATTCTCGCAAGTGCACGAATCGATGTAATACCTAATCTAGCAACTCCCGAGGCCGATCTCTCAAGGACTCAGATGGGTTCTAATTACTCTAATTATTTCACTATCTACTTGGTCCTAAACTGAGTTTGATTTATTCTAAACTATGGAATTAAAATAGCAAGAAAGTAAAAGAGCAAGTAAAATCAAAGCGAAGTGGATTAATGGGTGTGGTTTCAAGATTTGATGAAGAGTGCAGAGGTTTAACAATCACTATGTCTAAGATGATCGATTCATTCCCATTCTCTAGCTAGCATTTATGAATTTATTTGGTTGGTTCATCCACTAAGGCTCTAGGGATTCCGTATGATGGCGGAAGATCTCTAACTTATAATCATAAGGGTCAATCAAGTGATCATATCATGAACCTAATGATCGTATCATGCTCAAGGACTTAAAGAACCATCTAAACTATCTCAAACCAATGATGACAATCTAGACACTTCATTGCAGGTCTAAATAAATAATCAGGTATGAACCGCCGTATTACCTATTACCTATATTCTCTACAATTATCTAAGATGATGGTCAATCACATTAAAGAATTATAGAGAAATCAAAAGCAGGCTCAACAATTAAGAAACAAAATAATTCATTCATTGAAAAACTAAGGTTTGAATCAATTATCAAAAAACATAGATCTTGCTAAACCCCCACACAAGGGGATTTAGTCACTCATATTCGTAGGAAAACAATCACAAAAGATGCAAAAAGAATCCATAGAATTCAAGTATCAAAAACCCTAAACAAAACTGAGAAGGAATAATACAACCTAAAATCTAGCGGATTGATCCTCGCACTTGGTTCTTGGGTTGTGGTCTTCAATCTTCGTCTTGAATCTTCAACGGAGGGATGCTTTAGGTGTTTCTCCGCTTTGGAGGGTGGAAGAGGTCGTAAATATGGTGTGTCGTTCGAAGAAAAGAAGTCCGGAAGGGTTTATATACGTTTCGGACCAAGAAAAAACGATTTAGGGCCTGAACAGACGCGGACCGTGGTCCAGCACAAAAGGCGGACTGCGGTCCGACTCCCTCAAAAAAATATTTTTTTGGGTCAGAACAGGGCGGACCGCGGCCCAGTACAAAACGCGGACCGCGGTCCGACTGCTTCTGTCGAGATACTCCCAACTGCAATTTTCTGCACCAAGCAGTTTTGGGAAAAATGTGATATCTCCTTAGATAACCTTTGGATCATCACGAAACTTTACCATAAAGTTTCTAACACATAGAAGTACGATGTGGACGGTGGAGATCGGATTCTAAGATCGTTAGATCCGTCTGCCACGTAATTTTCCAATTGCCTTGTTACAAGAGCTCCGAAATACGATTTCTTCAACATCCGGCTTCAAATCATCTTCATTCTTCCTCCAAAAGACTCCATCTTTGCCAAAAATGCATCAATGGTCATGGTTTCTTTCATTTAGGTGTTAAATACCACCAAATATGCTCAAAACACGTACGAAATCTACAAAACAAAAAATCATCGAAAGTATACAATTCCAAGCAAAACGAAAGCTAATAATGGATAGAAAATGATGTAAATTAGCTTAAAAAGCACACGATGAGATGATATAAAAATGACTCATCAGACACTTTCTAAAATCACGCGGAATTGAGCGGACGAAGTGTTATTTTCCACATTAGCATATTGTGTTTCCCCATTGATGAAATGATGCTAGAAACACTATTGGGAACCTATTTTTCAAAATGAGGGACACCATACTAATCATCGTAGCACTATTTCTCCCGCCGCGCGACAGTGGCAGAAACAAAATATGATGGCGTAGAAATAATACTTCGTCCGCTTAATTCCGCATGATTTCATCCAAAATGGGATTTTTTATTAGAGTTGTTGATAGCAAGGATAGGGTATAGTGAGGAGCAGAGGAGGAGGAGATAAGAAAAATCAACCGCAAAGAAGATAGAAGTTTGATTAATTATCATTTTTACCGTTCTTATTGGATTATTTGCCTCAAAATACACGAACTTTTCAAATTCTCGTCTTGCACATGAACTTTAAAATCTGCCTGTAAATTCATGAATTTTAATTTGTTTGAAATTGCACATGGTCAGAAATCCGGCGAAATCAAAGGTGACACGATATTTTATGACGTGACGTGTCTTCATACGTGACACTTCAGTCAGCATCGAACTAAAAGTATGAAATTTTTTATTCTTGTAAATACATAACTTTGTAATAATTCTCATTTTGCACATGAACTTTGAATTTAATTTAAATTTGTACATAAACTTAAAATCTTATTCTAATTTATAAATAAAGTTTGAGTTTTATTTAAATTTTGTTACAGGAATAAATATACTTTTTATGCGTGGCGTGTCGACCCCAAGAAATTTGTAGAACTAACAGATATAGTTATCGACTTGAATTTTTTTTTTATGTTGTGATTGAATTTTTATGGACATCCCAAATAAAAAAGAAATTGGACTCGATAACTACATTCTTTAGTTCTACAAATTTTTTGGAGTCAAGACACCCCACATAAAAAATACATGTGTTTCCATAATAATATTTTAATGAAATTCAAACTTTATTTATAAATTAAAATGAAATTCGAAGTTAATGTACAAATTTAAATGAAATTCAAAGTTCATGTGCAAAATGAGAATTTTTACAAAGTTTATGTAATTACAAGAATAAAAAACTTCGACTTTTATTCGATGTTGACTGGACTGCCACGTGTGCAGATACCTCAAGCCGCAAAATGTAATGCCAACTTTAATTTCGCGGAATTTTTGGCCCATGTGCTATTTCAAACAAATAAAAAGTTCATGTATTTACTGTCAGATTTTAAAAGTTCGTGTGCAAACGAGAATTTGACAAAAGTTAGTATATTTTGAGTCAAATAATAAAAGTTTGATTAATGCTCGATTTGACAGAGAACTTAATAGTGGGATGAAAATCGCAAAAAATAAAAGTTTAGTTATAAAAATAAATAATAAACAAAGATTGGGAACTAATTTCACAAAATTGAAAAGTTTGAGGACGAGATTTTTCAATTAGCTATTTCACAATTCAAATTTTACCCTTTCTGCATTTTATTTATTTTTAATTTCAATTTAATTAACGGGAAAATTAACGGCGTGATCAAAATTGCAAAAAAATTGGTTTGGGGTAAAAAAACACAAAGATAGATAGAGAATAAATATTGCAAAATCGCGAAGATTGATGACTATATTTGCTAATTTGCTTATATATTTACTTATTTTAAATTTGTTATTTTTTTAATTTTATTTCTGATCACATTTCGTTTCACTTTCACATGAATACTCGAACTGATTGAGTAGAATAGGAGATTGAAACATAACGACAAACAAAGAATCCTGAGTCAGACGGACAAGCGGAAAAGGAATATGAATAAACGCTGCTTCATCACAACTCACCAGAGGCGAGACCATTAGCTTTCTCTTCGACTCAAAAACAGAACGTATAAAATGCTCACAATCTAGTTTATAGTTGAGATCCAAATCGCTCCCAAATCTACAACTTTAAGCTCCAATAAATCATGCATTTATTAAAATATACAAGACATTTTACTGCAGTCTGCAGTCGTCTGTCTAACAGACATACCTTGTTTCAGAATAAGAGGCTTGATTTCGATCAATAAAAATAATATGTTTGATTAATCAAACAATGACAAAACTTAGTATCATGATTCTAAAACATCTTATGTATCCGGAAGATTGGCCAGCCATGGAAGCAACTTCTCATGGACCAAATCTGGCCTGTCATCATGAGGGCAATGTCCAACTCCTTCCAGCAAAGACAGCTTCACTGTTGGCAGCTGATCGGGCAACGACGAGAAATATTTACCAACCGGTCCATCAATTGGCGTAAACGGGTCTTCATCACCCCATAAGAGCAGAACAGGTAAGTTGATCTTAGGCATCAGCTGTACTGGATTCGGCCCAGGTGGCCCCGTGATAATCGAAACAAAAGCATCAAGAGCCCCTTCATCAAGAGCTGGCTTCCTAATTATCTGCAATGTACAACCGCCCTAAGCTACATAACTTGTACTACAATTTGAAGGTTAAAGAGTATATAAGATTGACAACAAAATCCAGAAGCATTAACTTGTTGCTTTCCTTATCCCAGAAAGAATTTAGTACCTCCACAAGGTCATCATCTACGTACTCCTTATTTCCGTAGACAGACAACAAGACATTTCTCAGGTTTTCTCTGGAAAAATCAAGAAAACAAAGTTTGTTGTTTTCCTTTCTAGGCAACAGTTTATATATATTAATCTGTACCTTTGGCTGACGCGTTCAAAGAAATAAGAGGCAATTCCTCTTTGTTTCAGCAGGAAATCAATAAGCCAAAGCAAAGGCAAGAGCAGCTTTATTCTCCAGTCATCAACTATGGCCTTGTTGTTCATGCCACCAGCGCAGTTGAACAGCACAAGTGCTCGAACAAGGGACTTTCTAGACTCTGTTTAGAGACGAAACAAATCAAAAACTCATGCCGTTTAGTCCTATAATGCAATGATTATGCATTCTGCTAAGGGAAAATGATACCTGCAGCAGCAATTACACAAGCAAGACTACCAACTGAGTTCCCCAGTAGCACAGTCGGCCTTTGAACTACTTGAGCCAAGAAATCAAGTATCAACTGGAAATATTGAGAGCGTCATTGTCATGATTTATGAAATCACTACCAGCTTCAACTCTCAGTTCCTACCAGTATATAAAAACATTAAAAGCAGAAAGGTTGATGCCATCAGTTTACCTCAGCCCATGCTTCCATGGTGTACTGAAACCCTGCAGGCTTATCTGAAGCACCAAAACCAAGAAGGTCAATGGCGTAAACCGTGTGACTTTGAGCTAGAGTGGGAATATTCCTAGACGAGACATAGAAAGTCAGCAACAGCTAGAGGTACACGAAGCTACAACTAAAACAAATATCTAATTTTTAAAAGAATGTTGGGAAATGATGGTCACTCGAGCTAAATACAAGATGCTTTCACCACATATTTTGATGTATTATTCAACCTTTTCCATCGGAATGAGTAGACTGATGAGGTATTTTCCAATGACATTGATATATTCAATCTTGTTCAACCTACTTGATATAGTCTTTTGTGACAAGGAGAAGCACACAACCAATGGCTCAGCCACAGCCTACCGGTAAACCTTGCTAGTGCTACTACGCCATAGCCCAGAAAAAAAGTACGGGAGATGCAAACTCTACTAAGTAAACCCTATGCAACGAGCTAAAGAATCACTTTAAACTAATCTCTTAAAAAAAACACTTTACACGCTATATCTAATTAATGAATCCTCCATTTAGCTGTTGATTACACAAACGATCCAATCAAGGGAAAACTTCACAATCCCATTTCCTAGTCATCTATAATAATAAAGAAAATACTCTGAAGGAAAACAAAAAGGAGCTTAGTGAATGAAATAGACCAGATAATTTCATCAATTGAAGAAGAAAAAAACACCCATATAAGACACAGAAAGATGCACCTGCGCCAATGAGCAATTGATGCACCAAAACCATGAACTAGAAGGAGGGGAGGGTTCACATCAGCAGCAGCTTCGCCACTAATTTCTGGATAAACAAAGTAATTAATGGAGTAGCCTCTCCACGCCCATTTCTTGCACTTCTCATCAATCTCTCTCACCTCCAACGGCGGCAAAGACTCCTCCTTCCCGGGTGCCACCACCGCCGCATCGGCAGCCGCATTAGCACAAACAAAGCCGGGAATAGGATTCTTTCGGGAATCCCTCAAACTACGACTCGAATTGTGCTGTATTCTCAGCGGAGCATATGAAGATGATGAAGATGGTGATAATTGTGAAAATGATGGGAGAAGGGCCTGGCGTGCCGCAAGATTAACTGCCATAATCAACCAAAAAATATTTTTCCAGTTAACTAGCAGCAATACTGCACGAGACTCCGACTCGCGCCAAAACTACAAAGGTATATTGGCTCAGAATTGGCAGAAAATTGGGCGTTGACAGCCTGTGACACCACAACTACCAACCTCCCATTTTCAGTTGAAGATTTCTTTCTTTTCTTTTTATTTTGTCGGAATTTTAAATGATTGATGGGCTTTTCAGCCCTGTTGGAACCAATAAATAAAATAGGCCTGAAGATTATTATGGACCGATTTTTCGATTTCTCCGAAGCATAAATAAATGTCTAAAATGCAGACGTTTGACTAAAATTTGGTTTTGCACATAATTATTATAAAACTCCTTAAAATGAACTCCATCCGTCCTACCAATCTGAAAAAAAATTTCTTTTCGGGTTGTCCCACCAATTTTACAATATTATTCAAAATAGAAAGAAAATGAGTGGATCAAATTCATTTAAACAAATGGACCCCACTATTTTTTAACTTTATACCACTATTTTATACCTTTACACCCACTACTTTATTTTTACACCCACTACCTTAAAATTCGTGTCGAAACCCCAATGTTGCAAGATTGGTGGGACGGAGGGAGTATGATTTTTTTAATTCAGTAAAAAATCACACATCGGCGAAAAAACTCTGACGAAATCGATTCTGATGTGGCGGACGACGTGGCGTATTTTAGTGCTTAGTTGGACGAGATATTTTTCGAAGTAGGAAATTATACCCCCTCCGTCCCGCCCGACTTGTCTCCTTCTTTTCAACGCGGTTGTTTTTGCGAGTTAATTTTATATAATAAAAGTGTGGGCCCCATGTAATTAAATACTCCCTACGTCCCATTATTAGTGGCTACTTTTTCTAATTCAGACGTCCCGTTATTAGTGGCGATGTCCCAAATTAGTAAAAAATTATCACTCTCTTTTCTACTTTATCATTTTATCTCTTATACTTTATCTACTTTCATTATTATACTCATTTTTCTCTCCTACTTTATCATCTTTCTCTCATACTATCTCATTATCACACTCATTTATCTCTCATACTTTATTATTTACTCATCTATCATACTTTATTACATATTCTTTTAATTCACGTGCCGAAAAGAAAGGCGTCACTAATAATGGGACGGAGGGAGTAATTATTTAGAATTGGTATGTGAGGTAGATGTGTGAGACTCATATAGATATTTTATTATTTAAAGTTGATATGATGTGATAAATGTGTGGGGCCCATTTCTATTTAGGAAACAGGATAAGTCGGATGGGACGACCCGAAAAGGAATACAAAACAAGTTGGATGAGACGGAGGGAGTATATTTTTTTGTCACCTGAAAAAACACACAATTTGAATTTAGTCTAATTTTGCACACGAGTTTTGAACTTCAACAAAAATATATTTAAATTTTATTATATGTTTAGTATTTATTAAAGAGTGTGATTAGAAGAATCGAGCATTCGCATTGAATTGAACAATTTGAATATTATTTTAAAAAATTATTTAGAGTTGATATGTGAGGTAAAAGTGTGTGACCTATATAGATATTTTATTGTTGTGGTAATGCCCACTGTTAGCCAAAATGAAAAAAAAATACACAAATATAGCCTAAAAGTTAAACAAAACACAAAAGTAGTCATTTTGTCTTTATCCGGCAGGGCCGATGGGAGGGCCGATGGAGGGCCGACATCGGCCCTTCATATTTTTTTATTGTTTTTTTTTCACTAAGGCCGAGGCCCTCCCCTCCTTCATTCATTTTTTTTGGTTTTTTTTCCTTTCTTCTTGAGGGCCTTCGGCCCTCCTTCATTTCCTTTTTTTTTTTTTTTTTCACTTAGGCCCTTAGTGATTATTTTTTTTTCTTTGTTCTTTGAGGGCCATCGGCCCTCCTTCTCAGTATTTTTTTTTTTTTTTAATTGAATACACATGAGGGCCGATAAGAAAAAAATAATGAAAAAAAAAAATTACTATGTCCACGATGCCTTCACGTAAGGGCCATCGGCCATCGGCTCTCACACTTTTTTTTAATACAGATGAGGGCCGATGCCCTTTCTTTTTTTATTTTTTTTTTTTTTTTTTTTTATGGAGGGCCTATGGACTCCATCGGCCCTCCATCGGCCCTGCGCCGTATAAGGACAAAATGACTATATTTGTGTTTTTTTTTTGTGATGGGCTATATATGTATGTATATATCTACTGTATGGCTACTGTTGCAAATGCCTCTTTATTGTTTAAAGTTGATTTGATGTGATAAATGTGTGGGATCCATTTCTAATTTAGGAAATATGACAAGTCGGGTGGGACGGATCGGAAAGGAATACAAGACAAGTTGGACAATCGAACAATTTGAATATTAATAACAAATTGAATGTAGATCAAGTTTAATATTCCATTAGTAGTAATATTATAATTTTTAATTCGATTCATTTCATTTACAATTCGTAAATGATAAATATTAGAGAAATATTTTAGATCTATCTTATACTTCTAACTCAGGTTAATTAATCATATATTCACACTCTTTATTCAATACTAAGCATATAATTTAGTTTAAATATATTTTATTAAAGTTCAAAAGTCTTGTGCAAAATTACTTAAACTTCATGTACTTTCAAGTGACAAAAACTACATAATTTTTCAGAGCGGTTTGCATGTACCATATTTGTGTACTTTTGTGTGTAACAACACATTACAAGAGTATTGATATGTGACGCTTTTTATTAAAATTGTGGGCCACATGTTCCACTTGTCAATACTATTTTTGTATGGTATACACAAGAGTACACGAACATGGTACGCTTAAACCACTATGCATAATTTTCTACTTAAATTTTTTTATCTTCCAACTAAGTATACTAAAATATCACGTTGTCTGTCCCGTTAGATTTGATTTTACCACAGTTTTTCGCTGATGTGCAATTTTTATCAAATAAAAAATTATATATTTAGAGAAACGTTTTAAATATGGTTTGTAAAATTAAATTTCAGCCAAAATATGCTAAAATCTATGATTTTTGGACATGGCGAAATGTATATTTTAATAGGAATGAAATAATATATATTTTTAAAAATAGTAAATCGGATCGTTCCCTTAGATCAGACACTATTATGTAATTTGTCTCATAAGTGAGAACAAATTACGGATAAGATACACACCACTCTAATTTAATGTGATCTATATAATTTGCTAAATAATAAAATTGTTCGACCATAATCATAATCAAAATTAATTTTGCATTTCATACACAATCTTATGAGTATATGCTTTCGAAAATATAGATCATCTAATAACTTCTAATCCTTCAATATTCAAAGATAAAACTTCACAAACTAAAAACAATTGTTAATGTTGGAATGAAAAAAAAAGAAGAAAGAAAGAAAAGAATAAAAGAGATGGATATTTATTGCACGTAGAGATGGCAATGGATCTTGGACCCGGTCCAGATCCGTGGATCCAGATCCATTTTTCTAGATCTGGATCTTAAAAAATTGGACCCATTGAATCTGGATCGGATCTGGACCCATTTTAAAAGTTACGGATCTGGATCTAGACTTTACGATCTAAGATCCGGATCCGATCCAGATCCGCCAATATTTGTAATTAAAATATTATTTTATTATCCTATCTAAAATATTATATTTATATTATTCTACTTATAATATAACATTACATTATTTGTTGAGCTTGAAATACTTTACTAAGTAATCTAATAAATAGAAAAGAGGAAGGAGATTGAGCACCTACTGTCCACGAATTTGGTAGTTTTTTTAGAGTGAAGATCGTAGTTTTATAGATGATTGTAATATTTTTATAATATCATGAGTATTTTGACTTTTTTTAATGATAGTAATAGTCTTATAGATTAATTAATTTAGTTAAATTTTAATTGATTTACAAGTTTTTTAATTTTAGTTAAAAAAAACTTATGGATCCGGGTCTAGACCCGAGACCCTGTGGATCTAATGGATCTGGGTCTGGATCTCATTTTTTGAGATCCAATGGATCTGAATCGGATTTGGATCAAAGTAAAAAATTTTGAATCTGAATCTAGACCGGTCCAAATCCGGTCCATTGCCATCCCTAATTGCACGAGGAAAGCCGGGATGAAATGAGCAACCTAGGATTCCATCTATCGACTGTGTGAACCCTAAACAATGGACACCTCAGTCCCGGCGGGACCTTTTCATCTCTATCTGCTTTTGTCTTAAAACTCCAAATTTTAAATTTAATAATATCACTTAAGGCCGTGTTTGTTTCAACTACTATCGAATTCCAACTTTAGCCAAACCTATGTTTAAAACAAGCTGGACCACTACAACATGGTTTGGTTTCGAAAATCTTGTAGCGAAACTGAACCCAAATTCGAAAATGAAATTCTCTACTAACTAACAAACGAAAGGTGAAAAAAAACACATCCCCAAACACAGCCTTAAGGGAAAAAAATATCATGCTCCTCACCTCTTCATCTTCATTCCTCCGTGAACTATAGAGTCTCCACCGACGCACTACACTCCAATACTCTAGTCTCTCAACTGAACTGAACCGGTTATTACAAATGGCGGATGATTCACACCAAGCATATCCACCAGAAGCCGCGCAGCCGCCGCTGTCCACTGCTGAGGAAAAGGAACCACCGCCTGAGCAGCAGCTGGAGCCCATTTCCGAACCGCAGCTAGCTTCACTATCACTAGACCTTCATAAAGAATCGCTTCCGACCACCGAATCACTGCCCACGGGCGCCGAAGAAAAAACAGCGACTGTCGTTGTAAAAGAGTCTCCTTTAGAGCCTCCGCCGCCGGAAGCTCCTCTAACAGCCGAGCACGTCACCGCCACCGCCTCATCATCTCAGCCGCTATCCGCCGTGCTGCTAGTATCTCAAGAAGCCAAAGAGGTGATAGAGCAAGAAAAGCCAACGGAAACAAAACCGCCGCCACAGTCGCTGGGCTCCTTCAAAGTGGAAAGCAACAAACTCTCAGATCTCTCGCAGTTCGAGCTGAAATCGCTGCAAGAGTTCAAGATTCTAGTACAAGACGCCCTCAACAACGCCCACTTCCCGAAGAATCCGTCCGAAGAAGTATCTATATGGGGTGTGCCGTTGCTGAAAGATGACCGTAGCGATGTTGTTCTGCTCAAATTCCTCCGAGCCCGCGACTTCAAAGTGAAAGAATCCTTTTCAATGCTGAAGAACACGCTCAAATGGAGGAAAGATTTTGGAGTTGATGAGCTGTTGAAGGAAGATTTGGGCGACGATCTAGAAAAAGTTGTGTTTATGCACGGACAAGACAAGGAGGGCCACCCGGTTTGTTACAATGTGTACGGGGAGTTTCAGAACAAAGAGCTGTACACTAAAACGTTCGGAGATGTGGAGAAAAGGAGCAACTTCTTGAGGTGGAGGATTCAGTTCTTGGAGAGGAGTATCCGGAAGCTGGATTTTAGTCCTGGTGGAATTAATACTATATATCAAGTTAGTGATTTAAAGAATTCGCCTGGTCCGGGAAAGAGGGAGCTACGGATTGCCACAAGGCAGGCATTACTCATTCTTCAGGATAACTATCCCGAATTCGTGGCAAAGCAGGTATAACACAAGATGTAATATGACAATGTGATAGAAAAGCAGTTTGCTTGAGTTTATATGTTGAGGTTATAGGATCATTTACTAACTCTATTTTGTTGCATAAGCCCCGGTTTTTGCAGACATTGTTATTTATGTGGAGTGCTTGGTGTGGTGAAGTTACCATTGCTATTTATGTGGTGAAGTTAGCATTGCTTTTTTTGTAATGTTGAGTAAAAATGTACTTTTGGTAGCATTGCTATTATGTGGAATTAAAGTTCTTCACGCTTGGTTTTAGAAAGTAGAGGTCAAGTATGTAGAATATGAGAATTTAATTTGAGAATTACATAAGCCAGCTTATTTGAGCATCTTGCTAGAGGAGTTTGATTTTATTAGCATGCAGTAAAAATTTATTCTTGCTCTTGTTGTGGCAAAGTTAGTACTTAGTAATGCTATTTAGGGAATGTCATTGATTGTATAGACTTATGTGGAAGGTTTAACATAGACTTGACTTTAAGATTGTTATGACATCATTTTTGTTTCGATAATTTTGGTAAATACGACGGTTTGGCACAGATTTAGGCCTAGTATATGACCAAACATATGTGTGTGTTTTCCAAACAATCAAATATCAAATTGGTTTTTTTTTAAGCATGTGGCTAGGTAAGAAGAGGGTTTCATCATAGGCGTTTGTGGTATTTTTTGGATTGAGAATATGTACTTAGCTTTTTACCATTGGCTATCAGTTGTACCAGTAACCTCTTTTCCTGCTCATAGGTATTCATAAACGTCCCGTGGTGGTATCTGGCTTTCTACACGATGATGAGTCCCTTCTTGACTCAGCGAACCAAAAGCAAATTTGTGTTTGCCGGTCCACCAAAAACTGTTGAAACTCTTTTCAAGTGTGTAAAATCTTCTCTTAAGTCTTGGATTGGAACCAATTTGAGTTTGTTTTCTAATTTATCGTTGGAGCAGGTACGTGACCCCAGAGCAAGTTCCAATTCAATATGGTGGCCTTAGTGTGGATTTGTGTGAATGCAATCCTGATTTCTCAGTAGATGATCCAGCCACAGAGATCACTGTCAACCCTTTCACTAAGCAAATCGTTGAAATCATTGTGAACGAGGTTTGTTTGGATATTTTCTACGTCATTCATACTTGATCTTATTGGAGATTAGTCGTTTCTTCTTGTTCCAATTGTGATCTGATACTTGATCTTATGGCAGAAATGCACTCTGGTTTGGGAGCTCCGTGTAGTTGGGTGGGAAGTGACGTACGGTGCTGAGTACGTCCCCAACAAGGAAGGAGCTTACACCCTGATCATAGACAAGAGGAGGAAGTTGCTACCTACGGATGAGCCTGTCATGTTGCGCAGTTTCAACGTGACTGAACTGGGCAAAATATTGCTTACCATCGACAACCCTACCAAACTGAAGAAGAAGCTTATCTACCGCTTCAAGGTTATGCCTTGACCCGGCGAAGTGGTGTGTTTTGCTCGTTGTCGGTCATATATTTGAACTGTTTGTACTGAGAGTTGAGAAAGCATGTTTTTTTCTTGCTATATTATGTTGTTTTGTATCTACTCTATGTTGTGTATTGCGACTTGGTTTATGAGTTACATCTTGTATTTCACTTTACAGATACAGATTGTGAATATATTTGGTGTAAGAAATTAGGAAAAAGCGTAGTACTTGATTAGGTAATTAGGATGTGTAGTATTCGTAGAGGAAATGCAGTTTTCTAAGGGTTAGACATTAAGTAGTAATAATCATATCATTTAATGACTAAAGAAAGGTGTGGTTGAGCTATCAATAATCACTTGATTGTGAAACGAGGTTTCACCTTCCATTTGTTGTTTTTGTCAACATTACAAGTCAAATATCATTATATTTTGTGTGACGTTGGAAGCCGGAGTTAGGGGTACCCAATGTGCTATTCGATTTTGTGTTTAATTAGCGTCCAATTTGTATTACCTATGGGATGGGGATACAAAGCCTTTATTGAACAATTTTATATCCAAATTGAGATTAGTAATTTAATACTTAAATGAAAAAACTTGTGTGCTTTATGTTGCACATGGAACATAATTTAATTACTCAATTTTAATTCGGTTTGACCCACGTTTGACCTGTTTTGACCCGCTGACTCAGGATGATATCATGCTGACATCATTATTATAATTTTTTATTTTTTTTTAATTTTTTCCCCTTATTATAAGGACAGTCATGTCATTCGTTGTGAACAAAAATGTCACTGTTCTAAACAAAAGTTTTTATTTTTTACTTTTTTCCCAATTTTTTTTATAAGGGAAGACATGTCATTTGTAATAAATAAATGTGTCATTTGTCATGAACAAAAGTGTCATTTTTCGAGTATCATTTATTTCGAAAAAAAAATGTTATTTTCGTTAGACACCATGTTGGTCTCGGTGTAGATTCAGGGGTGTGTGTGTGTGGAGGAGGGGAGGGGAATACACTTGATGCCTAACTTTGGAATTTAGATCAGAGTAAGTTTGACTAATATGTGATTAATCAGTTTCAGTGCGGAAAGGTAATAGGCCCTGTAGGTGTATGTGTGCTTTTTTGAGTGAATCGTGTGCATAGATGAATAAAACAGTAACAATAATTTTATAGTAGTTCGGTTACACAAGATCCTACGTTCACTCTTCTGCTTTCTCAGTGGAGTCCACTATCAGATGCTTGTAGGCTGACAAGCGCAGATCAACACATGCAAACTATCAAACTATCTAACTATCAAAACAAACTATCTATCAATCAGCTACGTTCTTTCTAATAGAAGAAAAAAGAGTTTTGAATTTGTTCAATAATAAGAGTTTTATACACTTTTGACTCCAAGCTTAGGATAAGCTGATGATTTCTTGGAGAGTGAACAGAAGTGGAATTTCTTTGCTAATGTACGTGAGTATTGTTGAACGTAAGAGAGTGTTCTTTTAGCTTAGAATATGATTGAGCGTGTTTGAGATTCCGTGACCTCGTTGTTAGAGGTCTTCTGCTATTTATAGTCAAGCTAGGGAATAGATCCGTTGAACACTATCCATTTCTTATTGGCTCCGTATTAACAACGGTCTCATGCATTGAATGCATGGGCACGTGTTGAGTTCTACAGATTCTATACGAGGTAAATGACACATTGTTCCTCGAAATGTATCAATCTACAGATTCTATACGAGGTATCAATCTACAGATTCTATACGAGATAAATGGACACGTATTAACAAATGACACATTTATTTGTGATATTGAAAAAATAAATGGACACGGTATCATTTATTAACAAATGGACACGGTATCATTTATACGTGTAGAATCTACAATGTCCTTGAAAAAATGGACACGGTATCATTTATTAACATATGGACATTGTAGATTCTATACGAGGTACCAATCTACAGATTCTTATGACTGCATTGAGATCCTCGAAAATTGTCCATTTAAATGACACATTTGTTAATACGTGTCTATTTATCTCAAAGTGTCATTGAAAAAATGCGATTTGCTTCGAAAAAAATGTCATTTGTTACGCAAATAAAGTGACACGTTCCTTAATTCTAATTGACAATTTTCTTCAGTGTGATTGATACTTTGAGATAAATGACACATTGTTCGCAAATACGGGGAGAGAGAAAGAGGGCGGTGGGAGAGAGAGAGGAGTGGAGAAAGAGAGAGAGAGAGAGAGAGAGGCGTGACTCGTGAAAGAGACGTGGCCCTGTTGCACCTATCACTACAAAATTTATGCTATTTACCGACGGAATTACCGACGGATGAAAAACACGGGTCGTCTTACCGACGGATTACCGACGGAAATTGAGATGCTCAATTTACCGACGGAATACCGACGGATAATTTCCGTCGTCATATTACCGACGGAATATTCCATCGTTAACGGTATAACATTATTTATTTACTATTTAATAAATTAAATATATATTACCGACGGAATAATCCGTCGGTAAGGGTTATTTAGTTTTAATTAATTAAAATATATAAATTTACCGACGGATTATTCCGTCGGTAATGTTAACTTATTATTTATTTAGTTTTTAATAAACTAAAATATATTTACCGACGGAATAGTCCGTCGGTAAATTTAATTAAATTTATTAAAAAAATTTAATTTATTTTACCGACTATTACCGACGGAAAAATCCGTCGGTAGTCATTTAAATTTACCGACGGATAATTCCGTCGGTAAATCCGTCGGCGTAACCTAAATTAATTCAGCGCCGCGGGCAAAACAGAGCAGATCAGCGTCTGCCTCTTCTTCTCTTCTCTCGCGTCGCGCCGCCGCCGCCCGCTGCGCCGCCGCCGCCGCCGTTGAGCGCCTCCGCCCCACTTCCTCGCGCCGCCGCCGCCCTCTCCTTGGTTAGTTTCTCTCATTCCTTCAATCTCGTGTTGTAGAATTGCAATTCTTGGTTTCTTTCTATAAGAGAGAAGAAAGCATGAGAAAGAGATTGTATAATCGTTTAATATATTTTTGTCCAAGATAATTGAAGTCCACTTTGTTCATTTATTTATTTATAGTATTTGTGAAGGTTTCTTAGCTAACAAGATTTTGTTGGTAGTGTTGGTTCGGCATAGTTCTCGTAACGTAAAACTATGAATTGGTTCATGATGGAAGGAATTTTTTTTTTATCATTAAAATTTTGTAAATCATCAACATTTTTTAGAATTAATTGTGTATTAATCAATAATAACAAATAAATCAAGGTAAAAAGAGTTGCCAAAAAAGTGGAAATTCCACTAGAGCTAAATAAAGAGAGAAAAAGTGGAAGATGATTGTATTTATAATTATTATATAGTGTATCGCTATAATAGTATTTCTTTTGTAAAAACATACATAAATGTGTTTGGATTCTTATTTTCAAAATAAAAAAATAGAAAATTATATAATCTTGTTCATTGGTGAAATTTAAACTTATAGTTGAATTTGGGGTAACTAGTTCGTCCGAATTAGGCCTTTGACATATATGAAATTAAACTCAAGCGTCATTCCATTATTACACATTTTGTTATTATTTTGGGAAATTAAGGTAAAGTATTTTGATCCGCATGAGAAAAAGAATATTAATTTGGTATAATTTGTGTGTAAAAATAAATGACAAAAATATATTGTGAGTATGTACCTTTTTGCTTTTGTTATAGATTGAAAAGATTAAAAGAACATAACGAAATCGATGAAGAAGAAGGATAAGTAATGTAGTAAATCAAACTTGTAATATTTGGACCCTTTTATTCCTATCTTGTGCAAAACCCTCGTCGTTTTATTACTTTTCGAATAGTATTCGACTTCACTCTATTATTCTGACAAAATCAGGATTTGAAATAATGAGTCGTTCGTGGATGTATACACGGTGGACGTAGAGAGGTTCATTGAATCCTCAATTTGTGAATGGCATTGAGTATTTCATTGATTGGGCAAGTAGCCGGACACCTTATATGGACGGAGAAAAAATTAGATGTCCGTGTAAAAATTGTAAGAATAAGTCGTTTTTGTCTACACAAGTTGTAAGAGAGCACGTTTATATGAAGGGATTCGTTAAAAATTATAAAGTTTGGTCATCTCATGGGGAAAAACACGTAACCCCGAATGAACAAGCTATGAGAAATGCACAAAATGACACGTCGACCTCCTATCAGAGGATGGTAATGGATCATCCTGGGGCAAATTATAATGATGAGGAGTTTGAGGAGTCGCCAAATAATGAAGCAAACAAGATCTATGAAATGTTACAGAGCGATCGACACGGAGTTGTGGCCTGGTTGTGAGACCTACTCACAATTGTCTGCAGCAGTCGGATGATGAACTTGAAGGCCGAGAATCATATGTCGCAAAGGGGCTATGACGGGATGAGTCAAATGATTAAGGATATGCTTCCCCAAGGAAATTCCTTTCCTAATAACTTCAACGAGTCTAAGAGATTGCTTAGTGGGATGGGGTTGCCGGTTGAGAAGATTCATTGTTGTCCAAATTCTCGCATGATCTATTGGCGTGAAGATAATGAACCCGGAGAGTTGTAAGTTTTGCGGAACCTCGCGATATTTAGACTACTCGTCCTAAATCTAGTAGGAAAGGGAAGAAAAAATTAGTGGCCGCTAAGAAAATGTACTACTTTCCTTTATCCCCTAGACTCCGGCGGATGTATGCATCTAATGCAACCGCTTCTCATATGCGTTGGCATGCTTCATCGGTGGACGATGGAGTGATGCGTCATCCTGCGACTCTCCAAGCATGGAAGCACTTGGACTCGACGTTTCCCCGATTTTGCCTCGGAGATTCGCAATGTTAGATTAGGTCTTTCTACGTACGGTTTTCAAACATTTACACAATTTGGGAAACAATACTCTTTGTGGCCGCTTATTCTAACTCCTTACAATCGCCGCCCGGCATGTGCATGAAAGATCAATTCATGTTTCTCACGGTGTTGGTGCCTCGGACCTCGAAATCCAAAAGATAACTTGGATGTCTTTCTACAGCCGTTGATAGCCGAATTATTAGAGCTGTGGGAAAATGGCGTGTCTGCATATGATGTTTTCAAGAAACAAAATTTCAATATGAGAGCGGCTTTGCTATGGACCATTAGTGACTTTCCGGCCTACTCAATGTTATCTGGATGGAGTACAGCTGGGAAATTCGCATGCCCACATTGCATGGAACAATCAGATGCATTTTATCTTGAGAAGAGTGGTAAGATGTCGTGGTTTGACAATCATAGAAAGTTTCTACCACTAAGTCATCCTTTCAGACGAAATAAGAATGCTTTCCTAAAAAATAAAGTTGTAGCACGTTCACCCCATGACATGAGAACAGGAGAAGACATACTTAGTCAAATTGAGGCTTATGGTTTTGTGAAAGTCACCGAAGACTACGATGGTATTAACCAATATGTCTCTAAAGAAAATGTTACGGGATGGAAGAAAAGAAGCATATTCCGGGGATCTTCCTTATTGGAAATTCTTGTTGCTTCGACACAATCTCGATGTCATGCACATTGAGAAGAACGTGTTTGATAATGTGTTCAACACTGTCCTAAATGTGAGGAAAGACCAAAGACACGCCGAAGTCGAGGGCAGAGTTGAATACATATTGTGCTAGGCCTGAACTAAAGAAGCTTAACGAGAGTGATAGACACTATCCGAAAGCATGTTACATGCTTGGTCGTACGAGAAGCAAGCATTATTAACGTGGGTGAAGCGGCTCGGACTACCGGATGGTTATGTGTCCAACATGAGCAGATGTGTGGATATGAGTAAGTTGAGAATGTTTGGGATGAAAAGTCATGATTGTCATGTTTTCATGCAACGGCTTCTACCGGTTGCATTTCGTGAACTTGTCCCACAACCCGTTTGGACAAAGCAATTACGAGTTGAGCTTATACTTCGAGAGACTTAGCATCTCGTGCTATAAGAATTGAAGATATGAGGAGACTAAACGAGAGTATTCCAATTACTCTTTGCAACCCTGGGAGCGCATATTTCCACCAAGTTTCTTCGATTCCATGGAACATCTCCGTGCATTTAGGCGATGAAGCTCGTTTAGCCTGGTCCCGTTCAATATCGATGGATGTATCCATTTGAGAGGTATACTATCATTCATATTATCGTTTCCCTGTTCAATATCCCATATTAATTATTAATGCATTGAACAACCCTTCATCAGATATTTAGGGAAATTGAAAAAATATGTTGGCAATAAAGCTCGTGTGGAAGGATCCATATGCAATTCTTATTTAGCTGAAGAAGCATCAAATTTTTGCTCGTACTATTTTGAAGATCATATCCACACTAGGCTGAGGAGGATGCCTCGCAATTGCGAGGTGGAACAAGAAGGCCAGCCGTCCGACAACATAGATGTTCCTCTATATTTCGCCCAAAAGGTCGTCCAATTGGTGCGAAGTCAATGAGATATCTTGATCAACGGGAGTATAATGCCGCCCACTTATACATCTTGTTGAACTGCGACGAGGTTACAGAATATCAGAAGTGAGTTTCTCTATAATTTGCTTGTTTTATTTTCTAACTTGTATAATATACGTAACGACTTCAACCAACTTTAATGAAGCCTATTTGAGGAAGAAGTTCGGCGTGCCTGTCCAAATATATCAGATGAAGATTACCAAACATCGGTTGAGCAGGAATTCGGAGCTTGGTTCAAATCATATGTACGATGAACTTATCCATTCTAAATAAATTCGAAAATGTTTTCTTTTCCTAATTAGCTTCTTATGATCTTAGGTTTCTTCCCCTTATTGCAATGAGATGAATCCGTATATTCGGGATTTAGCAAAAGGTCCATTAGTAGCGGTTTATACGTACCACGGTTATGTAGTGAACGGATATAAGTTTCATACTTTATCACATGGGGTAGGAAAGTCCACTATGAATAGCGGAGTGTGTATACAAGGGCGAAATTATGGTTCCGATGCACTTGATTATTATGGGCGATTGGTGGAGATATGTGAAGTTGAGTACCCGGGTTTACCAATAAAACGAACCATGTTGTTTAAGTGCTTATGGTTTGACCCGACCCCTCAGAGGGACTTATGTACATCCACAATACAAGTTGGTTTCTATCGATCAAACGAAACCTTGCCGGAATTATGAACCATTTGTCCTTGCATCACAAGCGCATCAAGTGTATTACTTGCTCATATCCTAGTGTGAACAAATCTAGGAAGGCATGGTTGGAAGTATGTAAAGTTAAACCGAGATTTAAGATAGATTTGCCAACTAAATCTTCATTAGACGAAGCATTTCAAGAAGATGACATACTAAACCCACCGAGTATGTAACCACGCGACGGTAGAACATGATATAACATTATCTCATCCACGTCAAACAATAGAACTCGATGAGGAAGATTTTGATGAAGGAGATGATGATGAAGAAGAACATGTTCGACATCGAAGATGAGGAATTTAGTGATGACTAGTACACCTTACAGGTTTTAAAAGAATTTTATTTTACTTTCTTGGCCAAAAACGATTAATGATTATTCTTTGTTTTCGGTACATGGCGCCTCCCGAGGTCGTGGCAGGGCCAGTATCGGCTCCTCGGGCGTGGAGCACCCCCATCGACATCCGGCTATGGGGGCGGTCCCCCCGGAGTCGAGTGGACCCCATCGGGGTTCTACCGACTCTTACTCGGTGGATAGCCGCCGATGTTTCGAGATTTCACCCGAGGGGTATGTAATAATTGCTTTTATTAATTTTAAATATATCAAATTTCACTTGGATTAACCAATTTTCAATAATAGGCGATTGCTTGAGCCATCCGGATTGGCCTCGACAATCGTTGATTGTTTTAAAAAGATCAATAACCCGACCGGGTTCACTTGGAAGCCGACTCCTCCCGAAATTAAGGAGCAAGATTTTGAAGAATTTAAGGTTAGTTTTTCTTTCAAGTTTACAATCTTATAATTTAGTATTTATTTATATATATCTAACATGTATAAACATGTAAATTGCGAAGCACTTGCGGCTGCTGCTGACCGGGACCAGCGGTCCACCACATGTGGCGTAAGAGGGCATCCAAGAGGTTCGGCGATTGGCACTACGAAATGAAGCGGGCCGCCCTCAAAAACCGGACTACATCAACACGAGAGAGGTGGGCGGCCCTCAACGACTACTCGGATGCGGCCGGATGTGCTCCGAAGTCGAGATCGCTTCCCGGTGCCGCAGTCCGAGCCCGAGCCGGGCGCCGGGATGAGCAAGCACAAAGGAGGGTCCCGGTCGGCCCATGCAAGGTACTCCCGGTCTACGGTAAGTCTCATTTTATATGTTTTTTAGCTTCTTATGTCTTTGTTTTTGACATAATTTTGTTTATGCATGTTATGAATAGGCTTCTCGGAGGGGATGCTCCTTAGAGTCCACCGCCTTTGACACTTTCCGAGTCTCCATTACAAAGGTGGAGACTTCTCCAACATGAAGGCTGCGAGACTTCATGTAAGCACACAATTACAATATATAGATTGTTATTCTAGAATTTTGAGTTTGGCTAATTTCTATTTAATATTGTAATAGGCGGAGGTGGAGCGGATTGCTGCTGAAGAAGGCCCCAACGCGGATAAAAACGCGATTTATCTGCGGTTGGAGGGGGTCCGGATAAGAAGCGGCGGCTACGGTTTTCGGGCGAGGAAGGGAGCGGCTACATCAACGCCGCCCGGCCCGCTCTTCTACTTCCTCACCGGGGCCATCCCAGTAATGCCGAGATCATGCGCCGACCGGAGGAGGAGTCGGCAGCTAGGAGGAGCCTCGAGGAGCAGGTCGCATTTATGAATGCGCAGATGACCCAGCTTATGGAGATGATGGGCTCCTCTAGCCGACGACAGCCTCCGGACGACAGCGGTGATCAGTCCCCTCCCCCCACCTCTTTATGATTGATTTATTTATGGTTTATGTATATATACTGAATATTTTGATTTTAGGATTTATATATTTATATTTCGGTTTGCTTTTTGAGTTGATTTGAATCGTTATATGTGATGTCTTGGTTGGTTAATTGTATATGATGTGTTGGTTGGTTAAAAATTGCAGGTTGTCGATAACTTGGTACAAAAAACAAAAAAATTTATTTTTAAAAAAAAAAATTCTACCGACGTTTTACCGACGGATATTTCCGTCGGTAAATAAACATAAATTTAATTGTAAAATTTAATTAAAATTTACCGACGGAAAATTCCGTCGGTAAAAAAATCGTAAAATTTATTTGAAAATTTATTTTAACTTTACCGACGGAAACTTCCGTCGGTAAAAAAACAAATGAATTATTTAAAAAATTATTTTAAATTTACCGACGGAATAATCCGTCGGTAAAAAAACCAAAAAATTTATTTAAAAATTTCGTCCTCGACAGAATATTCGGGGACAAACTTCCGACAGTTATTTTCCGTCGGCATTCCGTCGGCAATAATTGCCGACGGACTATTCCGTCGGCAATATTTACCGACAAAGCCTGACCCGACGCATTTCTTCCGTCGGTATTCCGTCGGTAACATTTTTACCGACGGAATTAAGGGGTTTACCGACGGAATTTTCCGTCGGTGTACGGTGAATTTCTTGTAGTGTATATCATGATTGGCACTAGTTCATCTCTTCAATAAATAATGAGTTATTTTAGGCATTTAAACTAAATAAAAACACGCATCATTCTGTTCTGATCATAAATTAAATGTGAATTAGATATGGAAAAATTGGATCTCAAGAGAGAGTTAGAAATTGGGCTTGTGAGGGTTCGGTAAGGCCCTGCATACTTGGATCTACAATGACCGAATTTCAATTAAGCCTCTGCAGTGCTGGGATTGGTGGTTTTGATGATATGGGCCTGGCCTCGCCTTATTATACAATTTTTGGTACATTTTACTAGTTTAGTTTCAAGAGAAATAAAATTTACTATGGTAAATGAAAGTTAATCCCCATTTCTTCCCGGCGCTAACTTTTATGCAATTAAGGGTCGTAACTTATGAGACACTTCTTGGATTACAAACGGGATAATTAAATATTGCACGTTCAATTTTTTTTATCTATAAATCCCACAAGTGGTGTATGTATCATGAATAATGCACTTATAACCCGAAGAAGAAGAAGAAATAGGAGGGGCCGGAAACAACATGTGATGAACCCTACTCACGTGCAAGCAAACGGTGCAGACATGATCACAAGTTGATTCATATAATTTGACCCAGCAGACGACTGCTTGCGGCACATGCTTCTTAATTCATGCCTCTTGTCGCGGCTGCCAAATTCTTCTTTATACCAACAAAAACTAGTAACAGTAAACAATCAAATTATTTCGAATTACTCTTTCAATCATCAAATCCTAAATTAATACTCGATTCTTCATTCAATTGTCCAATTTCTTTTTGGCATGGAAATTAAAATAATTATTAATTGTATGTAAAGTAATGTAAATAGTGGAGTCGATTAGATTATTAGTTTTAAAAGTTGAAAAGAAAAATGAATAATTAGAATAAAATAATCCAAAATATAAATGAACAATTAAAATTTAACGAAACCACAAACGAAGTCTTATGCTGTGTGCACATTGTGTGCATATATTTGGAGAGAGATGAAGATTAAGTTCTACTGTAGTATCCCCCTTTTCCGCATAGAGGTAAAGAATCTTTTTAAAGTAGTCAAGTTCTAAATATACATAAATGAGAAGAAAAGACACGCCCTTTGCTATCTGGTACCACAACATTAATTTTTCCCAAAAAACAGAGGAAATTTCTCTACCCAGAATTAATTCAATCCGGATCTTACGCTTCAAAATTGGTGTTCATTCGGTGGCCCACCAATACGTACGCCACGCGCGTGTATTAGTGGGCAGTATTAGCATAAAAAAAATATTTTAATTTTAAAAAGATAATCCACCAACGACGCGCGCGTGGCGGGCGTGATTGGTGGCCCGAAATGCCACCATTTTTGGGCCAGATGATCTTCTGGCGAATTAATTTGTTTGTAGTACAAAAAAACCAACACAACAATGTGCAAGAATTAAGATTTGTTTTATCACTCTTTGGAGATTCAAATTAAATGTCAGAGAATTTTTGTACTTTTCTGATGACATCACATAATTTGGTGCTATCTATCTGGTAGTACTTTTCTATCAAAACCCAAAAAGACAAAGATGTAACATAAATATACTGTAAAATATCAACAAAAAAAAATATATCAACATTTTTCAGAGAAAGTATAGGTAACAAATCTACCTAACTATTATTGGCTTAATTTGTCAAGCATAATTATAATTTACATGTATACTATAAGTAATTTGTAGGCTATTCTGGCAAAATGTTATATCATATCCAATATGTTAATTTCTAAATGTAAAGGCAGCAATGTTTGGTAAGACATCATTTCATAATAAAATTAGATTCTTACTTAAGTTATATTTTCTCGGCCAAAAATACTGTTTATTATCTAATTCAAGAAAGAAGATTGAAAATAATGAAAATAAAATAATGAGTAGGATAAAGAAGAGATTATCAAATCAATGACTGCTAGAAAAAAGGCAAATTTGTAAACTAAAAAAATCGGAGGAATAATGAAAGAATCAAGTTGAAGATATCTAAAGATAGTAAGGATCGTGTGAGGGAAGAAAATGTCGCCCCCACAATTAAAGGCAGAACAGCTCAAACTATGATTAATTCTGTGCTTTATGAGTTTCGTTTTGTCAACTTAATGATTTATCACATAAATAATAAAATAGTTATATAAATTAACGGCCCAATGAATCGTGTACCCATGTAATTTGGTGCAATCGTAATGAGTTTGAAGTTTCCATTCTCGAATCTGGACTCAAATAAACTAACGATCATTGATAGAATTCAAATTTGAAATAAACTTTGAACTCGTGTAAGATTAATATATAATTCAATTTTTATTTAGTTATATACTTTACAGGGTCGAAATCAACATCAAACCATAATCTTTTTATAGTTTATTTGAGCTGAATTCGAACTCAATTTTTAAAATTTTCTTCATTGCAACCTTAATACTTCAATTAAGTTTCAATAAGGACCCAAAAATTCAAAATCTATCTTGAATATTTCCAGATCATAAAGATGAAGAACGAAAAAAAAATCCCAGGAATCTTTTTATCAAAAAAGACTATGATTAGGTCTAGCCTGTGGCTGTGGGATTGCAATATTATTGATGGAATCTATTTGTGGGATTTTTTTAGAACAGTGGGGTTCCAAATTGAGCTGATAACTGATGATGAAGACTCCTTTTTATTTAAACAACTAGGTGGGAAGAATGATTAGAAACCAAACTTTTAGGCAATAAAATTTGCAGGGTTTTATCATAAAATATTGTTATTTTGATAAAAGGAATCTTAACCTGATTGTTGTCGAAATATTTGCTCTGGTTTCAGACAGAGATGTGCTTCTGACAGATTGATTACATTATTTTTACAGTTTTAATGAAACATTTTTTGTCTGCTGATTTCTGTGAAGTGCCTAGTTTCAAAATTTCTTCACAAGACTTGAACAGGTAAAGAGCTATGGTCCCATATCTAGGGTATGTTGGTTGTGGTACACAAGAAAAAATATCCAAGAGGTCCACTTGTTAGTTTGTAATGAATTGGATACACATGCTAGAACCAGACATATTGGCATTTTCTATCATTGATTGCAGAGAGAGAGAGAGAGAGAGAGAGAGAGAGAGAGAATCAATACTTTTGACATCAACATCCAAGAAAAGGAACATGGACAATGTAAGAAAGAAACAGAATCTAGAGAAAGAATTAAACAGCACGAAAACATGAGCAAGGTAGTAATAGTAAGTTCCTGTCCACATTTCACATTCATATTTCACACAACATTCTCCATCCCCTTTTTTTCTGTACTGCCACAATAGAATCCAACAATAGAACTTCAATGCAAGAGCAACCAACAAACAAATATAGAATAAACAACATTTTCAGACAAACTAAGTTTTTCTTCTTTAAGCATAAATCATGAGAAAAAAGAATTATGGGACTGAACAAAGGAAGAAACCACCCTTTCTTTCTTAGCTCATTCAGAGGCTTTGGTCTTGAACCTGTAGAGAAGCTTCTTCTTCTTGGATGTTTGGTTATCAAATGTGAGCACAACCTTCCCAGTCTCACCAATCTTGAAGCTGCACCCCACAACTTGCTCGTCGGCAGGACCGATCTTCCGAGACTTATTCACTATCCAAGTGTACGAGCCATCAGCAGTGGGCACAAACTCTGCCCCGTAGCAAACATCCCATCCTACCACTCTCACCTCCCAAATCAGTGTGCAAGCCTGCAACATTTCATGATAAGAAAATTCACCATTAGAATCCGTTTTCAGTAGTTTTGAGAGTGAATTAACTCAAGAACAATGGCCCACCTCAGTGATTGGCAGTTCAACAGTGTGTTTGCATGTGGGCTTGATAATTTCCTCTGTTGCAGCATCCCCAGAGGTGAATTCTGTCTCACCCTCCTTGCTTAGGCCACCATATTGAACTGGGACTTGCTCAGGTGCTATGTATCTGATATTTGTAATACAACTCACGTTATTGCAACCATATACTAACCTAGTAAAAATACCTCAAAAAACTCAAGTATCAATTGCAAGTAAATAAATTTGGGAAATTCAAGGTTTTGTGAACTGACTTGAAGAGGGTCTCAGCAGTCTTAGTTGGGCCAGCAAACACAAACTTGCTCTTGGTTCTTTGAGTCAAGAATGGGCTGATCAACCTATTGTAAGCCACATACCACCAAGGAACATTGACAAACACCTTCACACCAACAACAATCAGTTTTAGTAACACAACAAAACAATACCAAAAATCCCAATCAAGAACACCAGAAAAGCAACAAATAGATAACGTCAGACACTCAAACCTATCTGTTAAAAAAAAAAAAAAATCTTTAGTGTGCGTGTGTATGTAAGTAAATACCTGTTTGGCAACAAATTCAGGGTAGTTATCCTGGAGAAGTTGGAGGGCCTCATTTGTGGCTTGTCTGAAATCTTTCTTGAAAAGGATGAGTCCAGGTAGATTCTTGAGATCGGTTATTTGAACAATGGTGCAGATGCTATCAGGGCTGAAATCAAATTTCCTAATGTTCTTTTCCAAGAACTGAATATACCACCTCAAGAATTTAGCCCTTTTCTCAGCATCAGCAAAGGTGCTGTTGTAGAGCTCCTTATCTTGGAATGCACCGAAAGCGTTGTAGCTAACTGGATGCCCCTCCTTATCAACTCCATGCAAATACACAACTTTTTCAAGCCCTTCACCGATGCCTTCCTCCTCCAGCAGTTCATGGATCTTGAATTCTTTCCTCCACGCCACCACACTTTTCAGCATCGCGAAAGCCTCCTTCACCTTGAAATCCCTAGCCCTCAGGAATTTGAGGAGGATGGCGTCACTCCTCTCGTCAGCAAGAAGAGGAACGCCCCAGATTGACACCTCCTCCGGCGGCGGCGGGGGGGCTGTGTCCTCCTCCGCTGGAGCGGCGGCGGGCTCCTCGCACGGTGGTGGCACTTCATGAACTATGGTCTCTTTGATCTCTTCGACTACGGCTTCAACTTTTTCCACCACCGTCTCTGATGGCTCTGCAGGTGGTGGGCATGCTTCTTCAGCCTTTTTCTCCACCGCCTCCTCCGCCGGCGGCGGCGGAACTTCAGCATGTGTTTCGCAAGATTCGGTTTTTGGCTCTTCTTCCTTCTTCTCCTCAGCTTTTGGCTCTTCTTCTTTGGTTTCTTCCGGTTTGGCTTCTTCTTCTTTCTTCTCCTCCACTTTGGGCTCCTCCTTCACCGGCGGCGGCGGAGGAGCGGTGAATTCGTGCTTGTTGAGCGCCTCCTGAATCAACTTCTTCAACTCGTCCAGAGCTTTCTTCTCCGGATCAACTAGATCATCAACTTTGTTGCTCTCTTCTTTGAATGAAGCGGATTCAGCAACCTTCTCCCCTGCCGCTTCTTCTTTCTCCTTTTCCTTCTCTCCTTCTTCCGCCGCTTTCTCAGCCTTCTCCGGCTCCGGCTGCGGCGGCGCATCCTTCTCTACGATTGCGGGCTCCTCCGCCACCGGCACGTCAGACACCACCACCTCTTCAGCAGCACACGCCGCCTCGGGAGCCGTCTTCTTGGTTTCCTCGGCCATGTCCAAGTCGAAGCAACAACGTTGGTTAATCAAAGGAACTGAGCAGAACAAAAAACGATGTCCGAAATTTTATGAGAAAGAGAAACCTTGGATTGAGAGAGAGAGAGAGAGAGAGAGGTTAGACGAATAAATTGGAGAAATTTGTGTGGAACTTGAAGAGTGGGAGAAGGCGAGTATGTGTAGTGTGTGTGAAGGGGAACAGTCTGTCAAAGTCTCAAAATTTGCCAGCTCGTTACCACTCTCCAAATGGGGCCCATCTCCACCACACACCCTACCCTCTCTTTTTTTTCTTCTCTAAATCAATTTATCATACTTTTTTCGCCCTTATATTATTTATTTTGTTCATTCAAACTTGTATCTAATTTTATGAATCTTACCTTATACTACTATAATTACCTAACTGCGATATGTTTTTTGAATTTATTATTATTAATAAATACAAGTACAAATTATGTAAAAGAAAATATATTTCATGATATCTGTAATTCATCCACGAAATAATTTTGTACGAGATAAAATTGTAGTTTAATACTAATTGGATATTTTTTTGTTCGCGGAAATTCAATACATTCAGTCACAAGGCAAACCAAAGAATAAAATTTAGTTTAAGTAGTATTATTTATTATAAATTCAATATGTTATCGAGGAAACTTGGAAATTAAATATTGCTAACTTTCTAGAGAAACGAATAATCGTATTAGGTTAATTCGATAAGGCTTGTTCCATTGTCACAACCTGTCAATTTCAAGACTCAATAAATACAGTCTTATAATTTAATAAAAAAACATTGATATCGAAAATGAAGTTTTGTGGACTTCGAGTATAATATTATTTATTATCATAATTACAACAATCACATTTTAATCCATTTAAATTCCCGGAATTAACAAATAATAATATCCAAAATAATATTTCCTCATAATTCGACAAACATTTTCCAGCACTAGAAAGTTGTCATAAAAATACACAAAACCAAGAAAAGGGCAAACATTCCTTTTTACCATTACAATCCGTATGCTCCAATTTTTTTATTTATTAAAATTATATATTTGATTTTAAGCAAGTTGTAGAAATTAGGCTGTCCAATTATCCCACCTTTGTAGATAAAAATCCTATGCATGTTTCTCTGTAATCATCATCTCTTTTTAAAAAGCCCGCTCACCAAACACCTACTTATATCCAAAGTAAATAAAAAAAAACCAACACATAATTATTCCATAAACTTACTATTTAACTGTATTTTCCATTGTGCAGATATAAGAAATTTAATGATTAAGAGGATTAATAATTAATTGTAATCTGATTGGACGTTAATAATGAAGAAAAGGTCAAATAATGAAAAAGGGTATAATATACTTATAGAGAATGTATGTATAGGTAACGGGTGGGAGGAGCAGTTGTCTGCGGGACCCAGCAGCCTTCTCCGTCTTTCATGCGCTAAAGCAATCCAAAGCTGTTGGCTGATCTTTCTTGGCTGTCTTTTCGTGCCATAAAATAAAAATTACACGATTTTTGAAGGATCGAGTTCGTTAATGTAGTGAATTTGTCTTGATCTTAATAACAAGTTACGAATTATTGATTTAATAAATTTGATCAAAATTGAGTATCATATGTAGTGAAACAAAAAAAGAGGAAATTAAGATTATTTTATTATTTGGAAATTGAGAAAGTGTTAAAAGTTTAAACACGAGGGATATGATGATTTTTACGGTTACGGGCAAGTTGTGTTGGAGATCCGTTGGGAAACTGGGAGTTGATTTCGTAATATTTAGATATCTAAACTGAGATTTAGTACAATATTTATTATGTTTAGTATGAAATTGGATACTATTTTGATTTAGTGCGGTGTTAGTACATTATTTTTTTAGATTGAGGGTTGAATTTGTTTCTATGCAATTAATTATTCATAAACCATATAAAATTCATAAGTTTTGTGTAAAAGAATTTATGTACTCAATTGTTGTAAAAGATAATGGTGCAGGAATAATCGAACTAAAACTAAAACAGTTCAAGATGAAATTCACGAAAAAAAAATAGTATAAATTTTCAAAAGCCGAAATTCTTACTTAATTTCAAATCATCCCCAAAAACTCAACTAGTGGAGGAACCACCTTAAGGGTAGTGCAAACGCTTGCCCATATTAAACTTTTATTGAGTAGATTTTTCTTTAATATTAACAAATACTAAATTAGTCTAGTAATTAAATGACAACTTTTATTATAATAGGTATTGCTAGACTTTTACAAATACACTAGTGTATTGTTCAACCGGCTTCGCACGGTATTGTGATTATGCCCTGGTTAATGTTGGTTGTTGTTTGTGTGGAATAATTGTGAATGTTGTGATACACTGTGGAATGAACCGTCAATAGTAAGTGAATCATTATAAACTAATTAGGTGTAGGAATTCCAAATGGTCACGCAAGGTCTGTAGTATGATATTTGTTAATAAAAATGCAATTACTGCACTTGTACGATGAAAAACATGTTTGTCAACTGCACATCTGGATGAATGGTTATTTAACTATAGTTGAAGAGAAGTCGGAAAAAAAAGAGTAATGCTCAGTTGTTATTGTTTCGATAGTATATTAAAGTATGTTTATAAATATTTGAAAATATTAATAAAAATATTTGAAGATACGTAACTTAAAAATATATTTACTGTAAGTAGTTCGATGAATGCTTGTGGAGATTTATAATATCATATATTGTATGACACTAAATTAATATTTATTTAATATTCAATAATTTGGAAATAACGAAAAAGAGCAATTTTGACTATTTAATAAGAAAAATATAGAATTAGGTTGAAGACGAAGATTTTCATTTATCAGCATGCTCGTCACGTTGTGGCACGTGTAGTAGGATATCCCGTCACGTAAAAACTTAACGTCCAAATAATTAAAATTATATGGTGTCGTTTGATTGGTGGAATCCGAAAATAGAAAGAGAAATAGTAGAGTTGACCCGTTAGATATTGTTTGGTTCGATTTTTCTCAAAAACTGATTTCCTCATTAGAGGATAACTCAAAGCTCCTCTCTCTCCTCTCCTTAAACTAAATAAAAATGTTTTCATATTTCTAGTCTCCCATTGAACAAATTCAACATAAGCTTATACCTATTCAAGTTTCATATTGTCATCACTTTTGACAAGCTTTTATTACAATGAGAGAGAGAAGTCCCTTCAACTAACAACAAATGAATGAACAATTTTATGTCCGAAGATTGAATTCGCCAATCCTCCTTAGCAAAAACAGCATCACCAACACCTTTCTCAAGCAAAGAGCAGAGCTAAGGAGTCTCCAGCTATCGTAAAGATGCTACATTTTGGAACATATATACCAACACAAATATACATAGTAGCAAAAATACATTATTAAGTTGATGAAACTAACATCAACAGCAAAGATATGTTTCTAAGAAATTTTTTGATAAAACTATTTCACCACATCAAAGAATAACGAAAGCTGACAAAAAAGACCACAAATAGAAGGACTGCTTTCTCATGAATCTAACTCACCCTTACCATATTCTAAAACAGTCTTTAGCAATGAAAATACTGGCACCTCGTGCTAGAATTTAATGCAGCGAAATAAACTATGTAAGAAAATACAAAGAATATAATGATACAAGTCTTTGTACTCGATTCTTAGGCACAGAGCACAAACTATAGCATACCATATTAGGGCTAGACATTTATGATGAAGAAATAGTCCTTCTAATATCTATGTAAGAACATGCATACTGAGGAATATGACTCAATGTAAATTGGTTAAATCCTCACCATCAGCCTCAGGACCAAAAACTATTTCGCTTCCACATCTAATGGTGGTCGTATCATCGTCTCTAACAACTGCACCATCTACAAGGATCGAGCTAGAACTAGTTTCCAGAAGAGGGAGTGCAAGTTCTTAAATTTTTATGTTAAATTGGAGAAAGGCATGACAAATAAAAAAGCAGTTCCATGAAATGTACTTGAATAATTCTAATTATTAGAATGAAAACGCAGCATATAGAAAAATTATTATGTGGATTCTGCTTGCAAAAGTTATTAACAATAAGAAAGACATGAAGGTAACTGGCCTTTGACAACATAAAAATCAGAAAACAAAACAAAATAAAGGACATTCACACAGATAATGAATTAACCAGTAAATCATTTGCAAGTGTAAGGAACAGATAATGGTGGCCAAGAATTCACAGTTATGAGCCCAGTCTTTTACAGGGAACTTTACTTATTAGTCACATAGGATATGTCGCTATATCTAACTCTATGAACCAGTCAATTTCAAACAATACTTTGAAAAATTTCTTCTCAAACACAAACTGACATACAAAATTATGGAAGTGTACTTATCAAACAAAAAATAGACTAGATGGGGGTGGTAAAGGAAAACAACCACTTATTCATCATTGAGGCAAAGTTTAGTTTTTTTTACCCTTGTTATGTGGCACCATTCTTGCTCTTCAGATGGAGGAGTTTTAATGGCCGAGCAAATTATCTCCTCATTCGATCTCAACTCTATATGTGAATAGCTCGAGTTCAATGGCACTGCAGAAAAAAGAAGTAAATGCGCTTGCGAAAATCCAAATTCTGGGTAGATGGACACCACGTATAAAACACGCAATCACCGGAGACAATTCAGATAAATACCCAAAATCAAGGACTCCAAGTTGAAAAAAGACAATTATTTTGTAGCAGTCTAAGGAGATCATCTTCAATCAAGATACATCATTTAACTTAGAGAGGCACCATAAAATGGAAAATTTAAGCCACCATATCAAAAAAAAAAAAAAAAAAAAAAAAAAAACATGATAATTCTCCCTCCCTCCCCTCATCTCTTTTCTTCTTCCACCTAATGTTCAAAATACATTAATCTCAAATCACGAAGATTATATTTTCTACTATCTACACTACTCAAATTTCAAGAGAGTCGGGGAAACATAACCACAATTAGGCAGAATCAAGAAACAAGAAAGAAAACTCAGAATCCATATTGAGAAATTAAAGAACAAAGGGGAAGTCCCACATGCAATTGCATCGTTCACTTTGACGCTTAAAGACTAAGAAAAACAATGTAGGGTAGAAGATTGGACTCCAAGATAAATTCATCTTCACTTAATTAATTGAGTAAACATCTCTCATTTTTCCGTCTACCTAGTTTAGCCCAGACATCATCACTGCCAGAATTAGAAACAGAGCTTTCCCCTTTCTCCATTTCTTGCTTCTTCGTGGTACGAAATCTCTCTTGATTCTGAATTCTGAAACGTCCGTGCAAACCGTTACGTTGAAGCCTGAAGGGGTTTATTCAGAGTCGAGAGAGTTTCTATAATTCAGTTGATTAAGGGTAGACAAACACTAAGTGGTGGCCGGCGAGGGGAACTGGCGAGAAAGTGATGTTCCCGATGCAGAACTCGGAGGGAGGCTGAGAGAAGGGGCGGTGGGAGTTGCATCAGTGTGAAGCGGAGAAAAATCGATTTTGGTACTATAATGTTACTCCAAATCGATAAATAATGATTTTGGTATTATAAATATTGATACCAAATGGACCCTGAAAATAAAATACAACATATTTAATAGTTCAATGAGTTTAAATATTTTAATCATAAAATAACCTTTTTCCTAAACGAACCTAATTACCCTAATTTACACATGCAATGAACTTCAAAAGTTTGGATATTATACAAAAGTCCCTGAAATATATTGTAATTACATAAAGTATTTTAAAAAATACACAATCCAAACAAAAGAAAGAAGAAAAAAAAATAATTATTTTTTCTTAAAATTGTGTAGTATGTGTAATCTCAATAATCGGAATTTATGGTACAAACCGGAGAAGCACACAAACACGCTTGCAATGCTTGTACTCTCCATCAATCTACTGCCTCTCAAGATCCGGTAAACCTTCTTCCTGTTGGGGGTATTAGCGGCGTCAGGGGCGGCGGGAGGATTGAAGCAGGAGAAGGAGATGGCCGGGGGCAGCGCGAATGTTGATGGAGGACAAGGAGATGCTTGGTTTTGACGGTGGAGGAGACGTATTTCGATTCAATTGGGGTATTGGCGGCGCCGGGGGCGGCGGGAAGATTGAAGCAGGAGAAGGAAGTTGATGGAGGAGAAGGAGATGCTTGGTTTTGACGGTGGAGGAGACGTATTTCGATTCAATTGGGGGTATTGGCGGCGGGGGCGGCGGGAAGATTGAAGCAGGAGAAGAAGATGGTGGGGGCGGTGCGAAGGTTGAGGGAGGTGGGCAGCCGGCGGAATTGAACCACGAGTGAGGGAAGGCGTTGTCGACGGCCGCCCTGCAGCGGAAGGCAGCGATGGAAGGGGAGAAATATCGCGGGAAGGAGACAACTGGAGGGTTGGAAAGGGGAAGAATGGAGGTCGGCAACATTCCATATACAATATATCCTCCAAGATATTGTGAGAGAGGAAGAGGAGAGAGTGGGCAGGCGGTCATAGAAGGGGGCAGGGTTTTTAAAAAATTTACAATACTGCCATTCGAGTTGTGCTGTTACTATTTGAAAAAGTAGGGACATTCTCGAAATTTCACAGGAAGCACGTAGGAGTTCATGGAACTTTTAAGTATAGGTTAATAAATCAACCCCGATCTAATTTCTTTGGCTTCGTTGGACTCAACAAAATATTTATATGAGCTGAAAACCTCAAACCCTTAAAATAATATAATAGTAAAAGAAAATTAGCTGCAGAAACAAAAAATAAAGTTTTTCCAAAACAGACATTTCTCCCTTCCATTGATCTCCAATAGTTAAAAAGACGCGGTTTTAAATTTGATGGCATTCGAAGGCAGTGCCTTTTCGCCCCGGTTTTCCCCTGCATCATCATCATCATCAATTTTAACAATTATTTAATGCGGCTGAATTAGTGATGATACAGTACCCTAATTCCAGACAGCGCATTTGCTGCTGCAATCTTCTGACCAAACAACCAACGGTCTGATTAAAAAGCATCTGGAATTAAGTGAGATTAATTACTAGTATTTAGTTTGTTTTAGTGTCACTAGCGACAAATGCTACTTTAATCGTTTTCCCATTTCTGTCTGTACTATATAACGTCAAGATCCTCATTTTTATCATATTTTTCTAGAAAGCCTAAATTTCTAAAGTAAATATCGGCGTAACAAATAAATTTACACACCTAATTTCATTAAAAACTATTTTCTGATAATGATATGATAAAATGGAAAAATCTTATTGGCCACTAGTATTATTTTATGTTATTATAATTCGTGATCAATTATGATCAAGGATATAGAGGTGGGAGTCGACATCCTTTCAATTGTACACAATTTAGGATTTTTATATAAAATTTTAAATTATGTTCATTTCTCTTTTAAAATTAGAAATTTTGCTCCTTAATTATTAACCTTGAGCCTACAATTGATTATATAAGATATTTGTTTGCTCCACTAGATATAAGAATACTAATCCAATGACTTTCGAAGGAGGAGTATGTCATTTGATAGAATTGAAGATATAAGTTGGGTAATTAAATGGTACATTAAATGCAATAGGAAGTGTTAAATATCCATGTTGGCGAAACTTAAATGTCATGAATTGACAAATGACGATGACGTGGTAATGAGGAAATTGCATCTGGTATAAATAAAGTGAATATGACCCAAATTTTGATAGGCATTCAAAATAAAGCATTACTACCAATCCGTCTAAATGTTGTTTGTGATAATGTTTTCTATTTTTAAAAATTAAACAAGGGAAATTACACGTGTTCCTATCTACACTAGACAACTTTAGAAGCAATAATAGTATTGCAGCTACAAGGGACGGATAATAAATACTACTACTACCTAACAATTTAAGGTTCGGAAAACAGAGTTTTCAAAATTAGCCCCATCCCAATTTAATCAAACAAGTGTAGGGTCGGGCTCCCACTTTATGAATGGGCCTTTTGTTCTGACCCAATTCAAAGCCCAACATATGCAGAGATTGATTTTTTTTTGGTGTGGGGAAGCAATTACTTATTCTAAGGATAGGTAAGAATTTTCTGATAATATATGAACGGAAGATCCACTCATTCACATCCACATACAAAATATATATGTGTTGCAACTATCCCATTTTCATATATCTTAAAAGGGCAACTCGTCAAAACAATTTAATTATTCAGCTAAAATCTAAAATTATGAAATGAAAAAGTTCATCATCTGTTTTTAAAACACGACCATGACTTTGACAAAGATTACTCAAACGTAATGAAAACAATGCATTGGGAAAATCTTAAGAATAGGTTGTTCAGGTTATGATAGTTCGGCTAGTGGAACTGACTGAGTCTAGCTTTGTTAAGCGACGTTTTCAGGCTGAACTGATCTTGGATCAGATTCGTCACCATCTCGTAACTGAGATATTCGAATGTGAAGATATTACAATGTACAAGGTTTAAGGCGCGTTATTCAAAGTACATGGTCAATGGAGGAAACAATAAATATCAAAATCAACATTGATCAATCTCAAGCCGTCATGTCAGCCCTAGTCAAAGGCGACAGAACAATACCTCGTACATGATCCGTAGAACCAAGCGGAGCGCGACATGTGTCCATGCATTTAAAGCATTAGACCGTTGTCAACACTGAGCCAATGTGAGACCTCTCTTTTAGAGCTTCTTGTTCAACAGATGTTTCCCCTAGCTCGTCTATAAATAGCTGAAGACCTCTCTTTTAGAGGTTACGTAATTTTAAGAAGCTCAAACATATTCAAAGCTAAAGAACAAGCCTTATTCTAAAATTCATAGTTCTATTGCATAGAAATTCCTTATGTTGTTCATACTCCAAGTGTTCTAGCTTACTCATCATAAGCTTGGAGTCAAGAGTGTTTCATACTCTCGTTGTTGAACAAATCCAAATCCAAATCCAAACCCCAACCTTATATCTTGTTAGAAAGTTTGTTTGATAGTTTGTTAGATCGTTTGATAGATTGTATGGATATGTGCGAGTATCCATTAGTGGATTCCTGCTGAGAAAGCAGAAGAGTGGACGTAGGATCTTGTGAATCCGAACCACTATAAAATTGGTGTTATTTACTGTTTCGTTGCACTCAACTTACTATTCATCACTTATCATATTAGCTTAACTGTTGCATACACGAAAAACATTTTTATAAAAGGGCCTAACATATTTCTGCATATTCTCTGACTGATTCACTATCAATTAGCCTCTCTGATTTGAAAAAGCAAAGTTTGACCAACATAAAATCTTATCAGGACCAACATAAACATATACATCCAAGTCACGGGTGGCGGCCTTCAATAAGCAACTCCCATCCTCTCCAAGGCCGCACAACTGCCGCTTCTTATCTCGAACCCCTTCCAACCGCAAATAAATCACATTTCTATCCGCATCAGGGCCTTCTGTAGCAGCACCCTGTTCAACCTCAGCCTAATTGATATAAAATAAAAACAAGCTCACACTAACAAATATTGAATAAGCGCCTATTAAGAGTAAATGAGTACTTAAATAAAGTTTCGCCACCTTTTGGTAGAAGAAGTCGCCATTTTTGTAATGGAGACTATCAAAAGTCTCAAACGCGGTGGACTCTATCAAGCATCCCCTCTCGAAAGCCTACTTATCATATGCACACACAAAATTATGTCAAAACAAACACTCTGTGACTAAACACACTTATTAAAAATAACACATACCTAAGAGTACTGTAGGCCTGAACGGGACCCTTCGTTGTGCTTGCTGATCCCGGTGCCCGGCTCCGGCTCTGGCTCTGACTGCCGACAGGGTGATGCTATCTCCGACTTACAACCTCTGGCTGCCTCCAGTATTCATTGAGGGCTTCCCACCTCTCTGAATTAATGCATCCCGCTTTTGAGGTCGCCCCTTCTTCATCTCACAATGGCAATCACTGAACCTTTCGACCGCCTTCTTGTGCCACTTCTAGTAGACGGCCTGCAGCAGGCCAACAGAAGTATTTCTGCAATTTACAAAATGAAACATGTTAAATACATTATGGTCTTAAATTATAAGATTGTGAACTAACAAAAAACTACCTTAAATTCCTCAAAGTATTGCGCCTCAATTTCAGGGAGCGTTAGCTTCCAATTGAACCCAGTCGAATTATTAATCTTCTTCAAACATTAAACAATTATGTGAGCCAGTCCAGATGGCTGAAGCAGTCTCCTATTAACTCAAAAGGGTTAAGTCTAGTGACAGTTGATATATTTGAAAAGAGGTAGTTACTACATACTCTTAGCTGAAATCTCAAAAGAGCGGTGACTATCAACTGAGAAGGAGTTGGCAGAAGCAACAACTGTCGTTTACCCAGTAGGTGGACGACTGACCCCACGCCCAAAACATGAAGGAGTGGTTATCCATATCCTAATTTATCTACCATTGAATGTCTTATATGGTAAGTGATAGAATAAATTCTATATAAAATATATATGGACGAAAATAATTATGGATAAAATATATTTGATACCTTATTTTATTAGGATATTTGGATAATGATTTTTAGGCTTATAAATACCCTTAGTCGCTCATAATATAGCATCCCATAAAATTTTCGAAAATCTGCCAGCATATCTGCGAACTATTTCAAGAATTATTTACACTTCTTACCATCGTCATCTTGTCGTGAAAATTTATGGTCGTCTTCATAGGTATGTTTAGTATACTATTTTATTTTTGTAGAATTTTCCAAGCATGAAAAGTATTTTTTAAAAATTGTTCTTCGTAACCTGCCAGTTTTTGACAGCATGTTCATAAGCTTGATAGGAAAATTGTTTAATGTATGTTAGGTCATTCATATTAAAAATATAGAATTTTTAGGATACGTTTACTATTTATTTGTTAATTTATTTCTTTGTGTGCCGGATTCTTTTGTCAATTTACATATATATTGAAAATAAAAGTTTTCAGGTTACTATTAAATGAATAATTGATCATGATAAGTTTTATTATGATGAAATAGGTAATATGTTGTTAATGTTAGAGACTTATAATTTTTAAGACAATGCTTTTATAATTTTATTAATTTATTTCATGAATTGACGAATTACTCAATCCACGAATGAATTGTCAATAGAAATAAGAGTATGTTTAATATACCTAATTTTATTACTATATGAAACCATTAAAATTGCATGTTAATAAGTAGATTATGTATAGTATACATTTGTTTGATTATTTTGATCTATGTGCTAAATTATTTGAATTATGGATGAATGCATGATATTCCATGTAGAGTCATTAAGATAAATTTCCATGTATAGGATCGGCGCGCAGGACTTAAACATTTGATATCCATTATTTTTCATCAAGTCAAGGTTAAGGTGGGGAATTCTTGATGTTTATCCTTATTATATCATTTACTTGAGTTTTTCATGTGACTATAGTACAGGATGAATGAAACTATGAACGAGGGATATAAGGTCGACGAGCCTATATCAACGAGGGACCTTCGGGTCAAGCCTACGGGCTGCTATGTCTATGGATCTTCGGATCAACTATGCTATGCTACCATGTCTATGTTATCATGTTTAAATTCGGTATCGTTTATAATATGGATAAATGCATTTCCCACTGAGTAGTCGTACTCAACCCACTATTTTAACATTTTTCAGGAAATGACTCGACCAATGCGTAGAGGTGTTGGTGGTGATGGTCACGAGGAGGAATTATTATATTTAAATTATTTCTTTTAAGTTTATGAACTTTTTGTTATGTTAGACTTGGTAAATTTTTATTTAAGACTTCCGCTGAGTATGAAAATAAACTAAGTTTTGCAACGGTTCTATTGAATGAAAATAATTTGAAAGAATTGAAATATGCATGTTAAGTATGAAGTAGCGTCCCTAGTTAAGTATATGAAAATTGAGGCGTTACATACATTATGCTGGTTCATCACTCGCTTAGGGGGTTTTGGGATATTTAAATCTTATATTAAATTATCACCCAATAATTTTTCCCTATTTGATGATTCGAAAACCATTACAAATCAAACATAAGACATCACAAATAAAATAAGCACTAACACCTAATTGTGAGTATGTATCAGTTGATCACTTAGGTCATTAGTTGTGTTAAATTGAAATACCGAGGCCAATATGACAATGATTAGTTGTCTGGCCAAAAAGCTCATATTGATTCTAGTAAGACAAAAGAGTTTACGATTACTTGAATCAACGAGCTAGACTATGAGAGATCTATACTATATTGTAATACCCCGAACTTTTCATTATGTAACGAATTTCATCTCATGCATGTTATCAAGTGTTATAGTTCTGTAAGTCGCTCCTTAGAAATTAAAATGAAAAATTAAATCATCTATCTTATTTTTCTTTAAATCATTTTTATTATGTAAATTTATTTTGGATCTTGAATGTGTTTATTTATATCATATTATGATTATATTGTTTATTGTTGATATAGAAATCATGTTAGAATTATGAGACAAGAATAATATTTATTTATTTCGGATTTCCTAAACTTTGCTATGATTCATAAAAGAATAGAATATTTTATATTTGTATCAAATTATTAGGAGATAATTTTATATTGTGTTTTATGATTAAAATAGATATGTTATGTGTGATATGCATGTTTTAGTACAATATCTAATTGTGTCTATTGATATCCTAATCTATCTATGATTGAATATGTTATGTAGTAAGTGATAGAATAAAATATATCTAATATAAGTACGAAAATAATTATGGATAAAGTAATCGGGATCTTTAGACAATGATTTCTAGGCCTATAAATACCCATTTAGTCGATCATAATATAGTCTCTCATAGAATTTTCGAAAATCTGCTAGCACATCTGGGAATTGTTTCAAGAATTATTTACACATCTTCTCGTCATCATATCATCGTGAAACTTTAGGGGAGTGTTCTTCGTTATGTCTAGTATACTAATATTGTTTTTATAGAAATTTACAAGTATGATAAGTATTTTTTCAAAAATGTTTTTCTTAACCTGTCAATTTTCGTTAGCATATACAGAGTCTATAAAATAAATTATTTTCGTGGTGTTCTTATGTTTTTTTTATACCATGATAAATTTTAATGGGATTTAATATATGTTAAAGACATAGAATTTTTAGGTTACATTTACTATTTATTTGTTAATTTGTTCTTTCATGTGTCAGATCTTTTATCAACGTGCATGTATATTGAAAAACAAAAGTTTTCATGTTAAGTATCAAATGAATTCTTGATCATGATAAGTTTTATTGTGATGGAATAAGTATGATGTTGTTCATGTTCGAGATCTATAATTTTTAGGACAAACATTTTATGATTTCAATAATTTATTTCATGAATTGCCGAATAACTCAATGCACGAATGAATTGTGAAGTAAGATTACGTTTAATATATACTTAATTTTATTACTATGTCAATCGTTAAAATTGCATGCTAATAAGTAGATTATATAATATATATTATTTGATTATTCTGATCTATGTCTATCTATGAATTATATTGAATTGTTGATGCATTGATGACATTCCATGTACGAGTCATTAAGATAAATTCTCATATTTAGGACAGGTGCGCATGACTTAAACATTGTTATCCATTATTTTTATCAAGTCAAGGTTAAGGTGAAGAATTTTTATGTTTATCCTTATTATATTATTTACTTGAGTTTCCATATGACTATAGTACATGATCAATGAAACTATGAACGAGGGATATAAGGTCGACAGACATGTATCAGCGAGGGACCTTCGGGTCAAGCCTACGGGCTGCTATGTCTATGGGTCTTCGGACCAACCATATTACCATGTCTATGCTATCATGTTTAAATTCAGTATCGTTTATAATGTGGATAAATGCATTTTCCCACCGAATAGTCGTGTACTCAACCCACTATTTTAACATTTTTCAGGAAAATGGTCTGGCCGATGCTTAGAAGGTGTTGGTGGTGATGGTCATGAGAAGAATTTATCGTATTTAAATTACTTCTTTTAGTTTATAAACTTTTTGTTGTTATTTTTGGAATGTTAGACATATTCAATCTTTATTTAAGTCTTCCACTGAGTATAGAAATAACCTAAGTTTTGCCATGATTTCATTTCATGAAAATGTTTTGAAAGAATTAAAGTATGCATGTTAAGCATGAATTTCCATGCCCTCTTTGTTATGAAAATTAGGGCGTTACAATACTGCTGCTCCCTACTTCGCTATGAACTTCTAAATTCTTACTTTAAAGCTTGCTGACTTCTCTTCTGGAGGTTGTATCCTGCAGTGTCTGTAAACATTGGCTTTGAGTTGCTTGATCTCTGCTTGGTTTGCTTTCTCAGTGATAAACAACTCTTTCTTCAAGACAACATCCCTGAACTCATTTTCCTCCTCTTTTAAACATATATTACCATCAAGAGTCGTCGGAGGAGGTAGAGTTTTGTAGTTAGGAGCATTAAGCTGGAGTCCTTCTTTCAGTAGTAGTTTTTGGATGTCAACAAGCAGTTATGAGGCATCCTACTCATTCTAGTTACTGATATTATCCTCAAAATAGTAGGAGCAGAAGTTGGATGCTTATTTTACTAAATAAGAATTACATATGGATCCTTCCACACGAACCTTGTTTCCCACAATTTTTTTAATTTCCCTAAATATCTGAATAAGAGTTCGATGTAGTGAATTAGTCAATGGAACACTAAATAGGAACATGATTTTAATCTTCTTATACCTCTTGCAGAGAGTACTTGGAAAACTCTCGATATTGAACTAGATCAGTGAAACGAGCTTCATCAGCTAAATGCACATGGTTAAGCTCCATGGAATCAAAGAAATTGGGTGAGAATATGCGCTCTAGCTTGTAGAGAGTAATTGGAATACTCTAGTTTATCTGCCCATATCTTCAAATATGATAGCACGAGAAGTTAAGTCCATGAAGAATAAGCTTAACTCTGTAATTGTCGTCCAAACAGGTTGTGGGAGAAGTTGACACAATGCAACCGATAGAATCCGTTGCATGAAAACGTGACAATCATGACTTTTCATCCCAAACATTCTCAACTTACTCATATCCACACATCTGCTCATGTTGGACACATAACCATCCGGTAGCCTGAGCTTCTTCACCCACCATAATAACGCCTGCTTCTCTTGACGACTTAGAATGTAACTGTTGGGATTTTGTATACTGGAAGCAAATTTTATGCTTGTATACAATGTGTTTTTCTTTTCCACTATTTTATTCTCCTAACTGATATATATATATATATATATATATATATATATATATTTGCACATGTAATCATTTATCTTATATGAAAGTTAGATTGTGTAGTGTGTTGTAGATCACATAAGACTAAACTAACAAGATATAAACAGTTATCACAGCTGAGACAACTTTATGATAAGTTGTCGGTTTAAGCTGCAGTTTAGATAAGAAGTGACTTGTCTTGGCTGCTTGTCTATACTGATACACTGAAGGTGGTGTATTGACGGATCACAATGAGATGTGTTCTCCTAACTGACCTAAGTGGAGAACCACTAGTGGAGAACCTAGATCTCAGTGACTTAGTCGATCTTAAGTTTGATAAGACTTCAAATGAGTGCATTTGGTTGACCAGCACTTTGACCTGTTATGGTGAACGTCATCGCGACGGGATCTACGTATCTTGGGTGTTAGTAGTCATTTGTGGCTCAGGTTGGTTGTCTGTATCTTATAGTCGTATCTTTGTAAAATAGGTTGATACTATCCCCTAAGGAACTCGTAATGATTATCACACTAAACCCGGCCGGTTGATTAAGTTCAGGTGTGTTAATAAGGTCAAGTGGTACTACTCAGGAATATAATAAGATGCTAATTAATTTAAGTTGTCGATGACTTAATTAATTAACAGATATTTATTTCTTAAATACGATGATCAATTAAATCTAAAATACAAGTCTATGCTCAAATTGGGATATAAGTCAGCACAGATTCTCTAGTGGAATAAATTTGCGTTTATTAATTGATTTTGCTCTGGGCTGAGCATTGATGATGAATTGATTTGAGACCCGACTTTATTTCTTGTATTGGACCCTGGTCTGGCCCAATTAGTTGCCTAATTATTTATTATCTCAAAAATCATTATTAATAGATTAATGTATTTTGCATTAATTAATAATATTATTTATTTGGAATTAATTGACTGGACCAATTAATTGATAAATAAAAGTAGCACTACAGATTAATTTTATTATATTATGGGCTAATTGATGTTGAAGCCCATTGTAAGTATAATTAAATTAATGGGCTACAAATGTTAGTATAATATATAGTTTTGGAGCTTATATATATGAGTATTCTGTTAATAATCTCTACACACCATACATACGCATAAGCGCGCTAGTGACATAGAGAGAGACAATTTTTATTATTTTCTTCAGATCCTGACCATACGGAGGAAGAAAAAGGTCGGGACACAAATCAAAAGATCTGAACAAGAGCAATAATCAGAGCTACTACAACATACGAAGGATGCAGGTATATTCCGTTCCTTTAATAACATGCTTTCGGATAATTTCGATCACTCTTGTTAAGCTTCTCAGTTCGGATCTAGCACAATATGTATTCAACTTTGCTCGAGATCTTGGGGGTGTCTTTGGTCTTTCGTGTGACATTGAGAACAATGTTAGACATATTATCAAACACGTTCTTCTCAATGTGCATGACATTTAGATTGTGTCTAAGCAACAAGAATTTCAATAAGGAAGATCCCAGAATATACTTCTTTTATACCAACTTGTAACATTTTCTTTAGAGGCATATTTGTTATAATCATCGTTATCTTTGGTGACTTTAACAAAAACATAAGCCTCAATAAGGAAGTATCTCTTCTCATGTTCTCATGTTAGGGGGAGAACGTGCGACAACCTTGTTTTTCAAGAAGGCATCCTTATTTCGTCTGAAAGGAGGACTTAGTGGTAAAAACTTCATATGATTCTCAAACCACGACACCTTACCATTGTTCTCAAGATAAAATGCATCTGAATGTTCCAAGCACTGTGGGAATACACATTTCCCAACTTTACTCCATCCAGACAACATTGAGAAGGCCGAAAAGTCATTGATGGTCGAAAGCAAAACAACTTGCATCTGGAAAATTTGCTTCTTTGAAGTATCATACGTAGGCATACCATCTCCTTACAACTCTAGTAGCTCGGCTATCAACGGCTTCAGAAATACATCGAATACCGTTAGAAATATAGATTGATCTTTCATGCTCTTGAGTCTGCAGGATGACGCATCACTCCATCATCCAGTGATGAAGCATGCCATCGCATATGAGGAGAAGTTGCATTATATGCATACATCCGCTTGAGTCTAGGAGCTAGAGGAAAGTAGTACATTTTCTTAGCAGCCACTAATTTTTTCTTCTCTCTCCTACTAGATTTCTGATTGTAATCCAAATACCACGAGGTGCTGCAACACTTACAACTCTCCAGCTTATCATCTTTTCGCCAATAGATCACGCAAGAATTTGAAAAATCGTGGATCTTCTGTACCGTTAAGCCCATACCACTAAGCAGTCTCTTCGATTCGCTGAAGTTATTAGGAATCAAATTTCCTTGGGGAAACATATCTTTGATCATTTGACTCATCCCGTCATAGCCCCTCTGTGACATATGATTCTTTGTCTTCAAGTTCATCATCTGAACTGCTGCAGACAATTGTGAATAAGTCTCACAACTAGGCCACAACTGAGTGTCGGCTGCTTGAAATATTTTATAAGTCTTATTTGCTTCATCATTTGGCGGTTCCTCAATGTCCTCATCATTATAATTCAGGCCCAGCATGATCCATTAGCATCATGTGGTAGGAAGTCCATGTGTCATTGTGCGCAATCCCCTTAGTTTACTCATACTGTGGTACGTATTTTTCCCCATGAGAAGACCAAGCCTTATAGTTTCGTACGAATCCCCCCATATATACGTGCTCTCTTATAACTTGTGTAGTAAAAATAACTTATTCTTACAATTTTTACACGGACATCTAATTTTATTATCCCCATCCATGAAAGTTGTCTGGCTACTTGCCCAATCAATAAAATCCTAAATGTCATTTACAAATTGAGGATTCAATAAAACATCTACTCCCCACTGTGTATACATCCACGAGCCCCTCATTATTTGAAAGTCCGATCTACAGTTCATCAGTAATATTAAGTCATCAAGTTAATTTCTACGTCCTTATTGAACAGAGAGGGTGATATGGCAGTCATTTTAGACTATCCAAAATTCATCAAAATTGCAATAAAGTTGAATAAAAATGCAAAAAGTTGACCCCTTTTACTTAAATAGAGCCGACAATAAATCTGTTTTGATATCAAACATATTTATTACGGCACACAATTTAACATTTTCCGAAATAGGGTTGTTTTTTTCTCAAACTTTATAATGATTCACTGGTAAGTTGGTTTAATAAAAAAATGGAGTCAAAATCTGGTATGTTTTGTCTAATTATTAATAATGCTCGTGTAAATTAAAGCCTAAAACACAATCTATATAGCTAGGCAAATTAAGTAATTAGTGACACTCCAACAACAAATTTTTGGATGGTACATTATACACCTTTGATCTGTCATTATGTTTAATTCATTGTGAACTTGTAATTGGATGTCATTTTGTTCCTGTTATTTTCTTAAGTGATTTACTAAGGAGTAGGGGTGGATTTAGAAATCTATAGTGGAGGTATGAGCAGTAAAACTTCGACACATTAAATTTTATATAATCGGAAATGTTTACATTAACTAGGCTGTACGAGACTTCAAAACATAAAACTTATCTTGACCGAGTCTAAATCAATATCTATAACAAAATCTCTTTCATCAAGGAGTCTTCAAGTAAATTATCTCCCATCTTGCTCCGAAGTGCAGTCTTCACATGCTTCATTTTTTAAAATGCCCGTTTAGTTGTAGCAGTGGAAATCGGTAATGTCAAAACTAGATAAATCAATCTAGTTAACATAGGATAAGCCTTCGATCTTCCACTCTCGGCAAATACTTGACTCAACTCAACAAGTGTAGAAACTTGAAATTCTTGCTTAAGCATCACATCATACTTATAATGTATCAATTCATACTCCAATGTAACGACATCTTGATTAGTGAAATCTCCATGATAGAACTTCCTTGCAAGTTGGCAAATATCATCACTTTGAATGAGGCAAAAGAGTTTTTAGGATCTAAGGCCACACCAAGAGAAAACAATTCCACAGATACATCATTAAATCTTGAATTCAATTCCATCAAGATATGATCTATTGCTCCATTGAAAACATCATAATGATAATGATGTTCTATAGAAGTTTATCCACGAGAACGACCAATCTTGTATGGAGAATCCAAATTAGGATCATCAATATCATTCTTCAAGTAAAATACATTGACATCTTTCATAAATTCTTCCCAACCACATTCTCTCAATTCTTGAAGAATAGCTTTAGTACTAGAGATAGATGAGATAACATCCAAAATATTTTGAGTTTTCTTTGAAGAATTTGGCAAAGAGAATCCGTAATTCTCATGACTTTATACATCAAGTGTTAATTGAATGCAAACTCAAAGTTTGCCATATTTTTGTAAACTCCTTGAACTTCGGCTTTAGATCTCCCATTTGAAGAATGTCCAATGAGACACTCAAATACTTTACAAGTTGCAGCATACATACCTATCAAACTCTTCACATAGTTGTAGTGCGAACCCCAACGAGTAGCTCCAGCTCGTTGCAAATTGCCAATTTGATTGGCACCACATCCATAATCAAGCTCATCTACATCCAATAAACTCTGAGTTTCATCTCTTTGAGCAGGGTGTAGATGAGAAACACGCCTTGGTGAAGAATTTATAATGTTAACAACATTATCCTAGTGGAAAATGAATTCCCAAACAACACTGATATCCTTAACGGAAGAAACCAATGCCAATTGTAGACGATGCGCCAAGCAATGAATATAATAAGCATATGGACAATCTCTAAGAAATAAAACCTGGAGACCATTTCATGAACCACTCATATTACTAGCACCATCATACTCTTGGCCTCTCATTTTCTCAATATGCAGGTCATGATGAGAAACAACACCACATATCATTTTTTTCAAATTTAGTAAAGTGGTATCACTAACACTTTTAATTGCAAAAAAAGTTCAACTAAAATTCCATGGTCATTCACAAACCTCAAGATAATGGCCATTTGCTCTTACTTGGAGATATCTTATGCTTCATCAACTAGAAAACTAAAATATCCATCTCCAACTTCTTTACAAATCTTTTGACGCGCTCTATTGGCCAAAATCTTCAAAATCTCCTTTTGAATTTCTGGAGCAAGGTATTGGGCATTTTTGGAGCATTATCATGAACAATTTCATCCACTTATTCATGCTTGCAAAAGCCTTCACCAATTCAATAAAATTTCCACGGTTAGATAAAGTTGAAGACTCATCGTGACCTCGATAACCACAACCTTGAAGTGCAAGCCAATGGAGGTTTTTGATTGAGGTCTTCAGACGCAAACGATTTCTCGCCTTCTCAAAATTTGTCTGAGCATGCTTAACTTTGTCTATATGTCCAACGACTCTCCTCAAATCTTCTGCACGTTTAAAACACATAGATGTGGTGATGTTGCTGTAGAACCAACATGAGAAGTAAATGCACATTTACTTCGTTGGCTAACCCTTTTTCCAATTGTTAAATCCTTCCTTGACTAATGCAGAAGTAGTAGGCACAACATCACTTGTAAAAAGAACGCAATAAAAGCAATATGCCTTATCTTTGGAAGGCGAATATTCCAACCAAGTGAACTTGTTAAACCACGTCTTCTGAAAACTTCGATTTTGAGTGTCACACTATGTAATAGGATATGATGTCAGTTTCAGTTGAAAAGGCCCTTCATTAAGATACTCACGTCTTATATAATCTTGTAAATGAGGAAGATATTCTGACAATTGTTTCCTTTTTCTTGGATCACGTTCACGGTCAGTACACGGTCTATCAAATTGCAAATTTGGCATAGAGGGACTTTGCTCTATAGTTGTTGAAAGAAATTGAGTAGTTTGACTTTGGGTAGCTGTGGATGAAGGTCCTGAGCTACCTTCAGTATCCCGACGATCATGTTTCTTAAAAAACGATAATATAAGCCCTTTCCCTTTCTTTGCTGAAGGTTGGCTTGTTCCATTTCTCAACTAGAAACAAAAATGAGAGAAAAACATAAAACATTATCAACAACTACTCAATTACTCAATTAGCAACAAAAATCCAACAAATATGCCAACAAACATAACATTTTCGTTATGTTACTTCTACTAAATACTAATCTACTACTAACAAAATAATATCTACCACTATTAAATTAAAGTAATCAGTTTACTACCTAGTACCTACCACTGTCCACTAATTAGTTAAAAATAGGAAAATACAGAATAATAAGAATTCAATTTCAACACAAGAGAGTAAAAAATACTATAAAATTATTACATTAAACTAAGAGAAAAGTGGAAAAGGTCATTACCCATTAACAAACAGACTAGAAGACAAAGTAATGTAGTGGGACAAAGTAATGTAGTGGGTCAAGCAGACAAGGTCACAACTCACAAGAAGACATAGACACGCAGTAGTGGACGAGGATGATTTACCTTAGCCCTTTTCAATTTTTCTTGCTTTCTCTCCAGTAGCTGTTTGTCCTTTCCAATTTCTGAGTTTGAGTGTGCTTTTCTGCTTTTTGAATCAATATAGGGCTCATTTATTTTATTAGTATAAATTAGTTAGAATACAAGAATGTTCTTTTACTAAATATTCTATTATTGTCCTTTTGTCCTATTATTACAAATCAACAACCCATACTTATGTTGCAAATTGCAAATTGCAATTTTATGGGCTGGACTGGGTGGGCTGAAACATGTAAAAAATAAAATTGAGTTAGGTAAATATAGCTTCTGGGCCTGGTTTGCAGTAGGCTGGAGCTCAATACAGCCCACCCCTACATCCGCCCCTGCTAAGGAGTAACTTGCGCTTTGGTGATGATACGTTGCTTGTGCAGGATTACGTTGCTACAAGATGGTATAAGGATCCATAGCTATGTTGTTCTTTCTTCTAAAGTAATAAAATGTAGCTAGGTTATCCCCTTCATTCTTTTTCAATTAATATATGACTGTAATGTGACACTTTTCCAAAACAAGAAACAATATGGATAATATGGAATATCCACACATATCACAATCAAATGCAATCTTTGTCACTCAATACTTTTCCAAAAAAAAGTGATAAATACCAAGATATCAATAAGTAATAATAATCTATCAGGATTAACTACCAATCAAGTTTGTTTTGCATAGTATAAAGAAAAAGGTTGTCTCTAAATGCTCCCTCCCTAGCTATGAGGTAACCACTTCTAATTAAATATATAGCATCATACAGGATACTAAAATTCTATTAGGCTTTCTATAAAACATCAAGTATAACCACCAAAAACATATATGGCATGAACAACTTAACTTTAGAGATCAAATCAACATGGCCTAAAATACGATATGCATGCACATGGATACTTAATCGGCCAAAACGAGCATAAGGTTTTTCTGAAATCTTAGATATTTCACTTGAAAGCAATAAAAAAATAACGATATGCATGCACATGGATACTTAATCGGCCAAAACGAGCATAAGGTTTTTCTGAAATCTTAGATATTTCAATTGAAAGCAATATAAAAATAACGATATGCATGCACATGGATACTTAATCGACCAAAACGAGCATAAGGTTTTTCTGAAATCTTAGATATTTCACTTGAAAGCAATAAAAAAATAAGTTAATGATCAGTCCCACAAAGTACAAAGAATTGCTATTATTAGCAGGCAACACTAGAACTTCTAACTTGTGGACATTTTTTATGAATATAATTCAATACATGAAGAAATTCAAAAGAAAAAGCAAAGCAATTTATCAAGTCCACAATCTAATCGGATCACTTGAAGGCCAATAAAAACTTGCCGACTATCTTCTATACAAATTACATAAATTAAAAAAACTCATAAGAATTTGGAATTGAGGGAGTTGAGGGAACACGAAGAGAAAACTCATAGGAATTGCCGATAAAAACGGAACACGAAGAGAAAACGTACCTGGTAGTTGAGGGAGATGGCAGGGAAGGACGAGATGGTCCTGATAGACGGAGGGGAAGGACGGCCAGAGAGGATTCGCGCGGCAAGGAAGGTCGATGGACGGTCGACTCACAATCGTCGGACGTTTGTCGGTTGCCGGAAACAGACAGCTGTTATATTGCCGGAGAATGCCGTCGACGTTCGCCTCTTCTCTCTGATTTCACGTTGTCTCTCTTCTCTGGATGAAACTCGCCTAAGTCCCGTATATTTGGGATTTAGGGCAACTCGACAGATTACTGACGGGTTTGTCCATTGGTATTTTTATTAATTTTGCCAACGGAAAATTCTAACAGCGATTTTGGATAATTATTAAAAAAATGAAACATTTACCTAAATCAATGACGGAAATTCCGTCGATAAAACTGATAAAAATTAATGTGAAAATAAAATGCCAACTTTACCGACAGACTGATCCGTCGGGGAATTCTACGACGCCCATATTTCATCGGTATCCCTTCAGCGACTCTGAGAAAAGAATTCCATCGGTAGGCCTCCTTTTTCTTCCGTAGGTAATTCTGTTGCTATTTTTTGGATTTCCTGTAGTGTGAGAGACAAACAGGGGTCAATAAAATGTGTATGGTCTTGTATTAGAATTCTGAACGATCTTATTATTTTTATATAAAACTAGTGGTATTAATTAATTCGATGAACTCCAAAATTAGATCAAAATAGCCAGTCACACCAGAAAGTCATCTACGGTAACGTGACTGCGCGGGTTTGTTTAATTGGAGGCTAGATACAAAAATTAAAATTTTATAGACCAATTTCTTGCAAGATTTCACCTTTTTCAGAATTATTTAGATCTTATTTCTTTCGACTATTTCTTCATGACGGTATTCATGTGATTGTGGCAAACAATGAAAGAAATAGTCGAAATTAAATTTGGTTAAAATCATGTTGTCAGTCAAAATTAAGTCGTAAGTTCAAACTTAGAGGCTAGAATTGACATTCGATTCTTATCAAAATTCATTCGAAATTAGGCCGTCAATAATGATATGATTGTATGAAAGGTCATGATCGAAACTAGACCAAGTACATATTTATGCACGGTCTATTTTCCATGCTTTACTAGTATTTGATAAAATCATTTACTATTGTATCAAACAACTATTTAAAAAAATTATAAGAATAACTTGGCAGACGAGTTTAGCCTACACCATGAGCTTTTTTGCCCAATGCCCAATTTACCTGTCAAGCCAGTGAACTTAGTAATTTAAGCGAGGCTAAACTAGTGAACGAGGACTTCTACCAACGAGGGGCATGGTTCATGGGATTGAACGATGATCTGGATGTGGGCGTATCTCGCTGCGCCCGTATCGTTATAACCACATGCAATAAATATGAAATAGAAAAGTTAGTTTATGACATGTTGGCAATAGGAATTGTTTAGGCCAGCAGTAGTCCATTTTCCAGTCTTGTCCTTTTAGTTAAGAAGAAAGATGAAAGTTGTAGATTCTTTATTGATTATTACGAGTTAATAAGGCAACTGTCCCTGATAAATATCCCATTCCCATTATATAAGAACTTTTGGATGAATTAGCGAGAGCTCGAATTTTTTCTAAAATTGATGTACGAGCAGGATATCATCAAATTCGGATGAAGGAAACAGACATAGTATAGACCACTTTCCACACTCATAATGGAATTACAAATTACTGGTGATGTCATTTGGTTCGACAAATGCCCCCAGCCACGTTTCAGTCGGCTATGAATGATATTTTCTGGACACTTCTTCGAAAGTCAGTTTTGATATTTTTTTTATTCTTTTTATGACATACTCGTCTACAACTCGCCACGGGAAGAACATCTACCACACTAAGTAAGTGTGTAGGCTATTCTACAAGAAAATAATTTTTTCTAGCATGAAAAAAATATATTTTCGGTGCTCTACAAGTGGAGAACTTGAGCCAGGTCATCTCGACGAATGGCATGGGGATGGATCCGGAGAAGAATAAAGCAGTGGTCGAAGGCCGACTTCTCGTACCTTCAAAGCAATACGTGGATTCCTTGGGTTAATGGTGTATTACCGATAATTTATTCGGGGTTATAGAATGTTGCAAAACCGTTAATGCATTTGCTCAAGAAAGAGTGTGGCGAAAAGTTAAGAGTGGACAAGGGAGGCCGATGAGAGATTTTGTGCACTACAAGAAGCTATTACTACATCCTCGGTTTTAATGATGATTGATTTTAGTAAATCTTTTATTAATGATGTGATACTTCTAATTCGGGTGTGGAAGCAGTGTTGATGCAAGATAAACATCCAATTAAATTTTAAGTAAGTCTAGAGGTGTTAGAGTATGGTATACCGTACTATACTTTTCATACCACAAAGCGTACCGAAATTGTTCGGTATGAGAAAGTAATACCGTTGGCATACCAGACATTTTGGTGTACCGTGGTGCACTATGCCCAACTTTTGGTATGAACAGATCTCTATACCATTACATACCGTTGTTTTGATAAGCCGTACCAATCTCCAATATACTGCACAGATCTTTGGTATGCCGAAGTATAACGGTATGCGCATACCAAAAAACACAACCAAATAAAGGAAAATTTCATCCAACAAATGCTAAAAAACATCTCAAAACCATCCAAATGTCTAAGAAATAAAACAACAAATGTCTAAGCAGAAGACAACAAAATAAAATCTAAATCTTCATTCTCCAACACTCGCACAAGATGATAAAAGCTCAAAACGACAAATCATCTCAAAGCCAACCACTTGAACTTCAACTCAATCTCTAAGAGAGACTGCAAATTAATGTAGTTATAATATTAAACTTCAAATAATTTTTAATATCCCGTGCTCGAACGCGGCGACCAACATTTTTACATTTTTTTTACAAAGATATACGCGGTATGAACTTCTGTATGCGGTATACATTGTTCTCGGTATACATCAGTATAAAGTGGTATAATTCAACATGCAATATGTACCAAAATTTCGGTATACAATGGTATATCGTTGTATGGGAAATCCTACACTGTTTTTGTACTAGAAGACATCGGTACGATATGTCGTACCGAAGATTACGGTATACTAAAATATTGCTATTTTCGGTAAGCTATGTATGGATTTTTTAGTATTTTTAAACAACCATAAGTAAGGCATTGAAGCCGGAAGGGAAGGCGAGTGTTCTTGTGAACGTGAATTATGGGTCTCGTATTAGACTTAAACATCTCCTAGGCCAGCGAATTGCGAGTCCAGCCAACAATTTTGGGTAGCTAAATTATTAGGTTATGACTTTTCTATTGAATATAAATCTGGAGTTTCTAATAAAGTTGATGATGCATTATCAAGAGTGTACGATAAAAGTTTTCAAAGGAAAGTAAGCGTCAAGATGCAAATAATTCCATAACGAAGGCATTTTATATAAAGGATAACTCGATCGAATCCAAATAGGAAAACAATCTAAGAGATAATGATAAAACCAAAGCCAAATCCCAATCGGAATCAAGAAAATTTCACCCTAACAGAATATGATCTTGTTCCCAAGTTAAATAATTCCAAAACATACCCTAACATGCACGAGATCTCACCCTTAAATAAGAGTAGAGACCCACAATCCGATGAATAAAATAACAGCAACTACTACTATGCCTATAAAATTAAAATAACAACCCAACATATGATATAGTAATGCTACGATCCTCCTGACTATCCTTCCCTTTCCCTTTTGCCTCTTCTTACATAATATTTCTAAAATTGTCTCACCGGTTGCGCTGTTTAATGACATTTGACTGAGGCAATTGGAAGGAAAATGTCAGCAGTGAGAGGATTTACGACGCCGTTTAATGGGGAGGCAGTTGAGGAGAGCAGATGTGGAGATTTCGAGCTGTCAAAATGGCATGGTTTACACGTCCGACGGAAGAAGCGACGAGGTTGGCCGTCAAGTGCGGCTGCTCGGAGATTCAAGGGGTTTGCAGTTCGGGTATGAATGAGTATACAGATCGGATCCTCGACCCGAATATGAGACCCAATTACCGAGGCCGGGCATCTATTTCACCCTTTACTTCACATTAATCTCGATCTACTCCAAAACAAGAAAGGTTCTTTTCGCGTTGCACCCTTAGAATTCAAGTCCCCAGTCCCGAGACACTCCCCTTAAAAGAGACACCAGTATTGCCAACGAGAAGGATTGGAGCATCGATTTGTTAAATGAAATCGTCAATGAATCCAACACTAACGAAGATGGTAGTACTTGGTACCGTGAAAACGAAGAATATCTTGGAGAAAATGTAGATGTACTAGAATGGGTGGACAAAGTGTTGACGACACTTTCGAATGGAAAGAAGCATGGTGGGAGAAAAGTGACTCTTGGTGGAAAACATGGCGAGAAGTTCTTCACCAGGATGGATGGAGTAATCTTGCTTGAATAGAAAGAAGTACACAAAACAAGCAAAATGTAGAACTGAGAATGTTGGGTGGTACGAAAATTGGTGGGAGAATATGATGCTAAAGGCTGGACTAAGAAAGGGGCACATAAGTATGGTAGATTGAATGAACAATCTTGGTGGGAGAGATGGGGAGAACTTTATGATGGAAGAGCAATTTTGAAATGGACTGATGAATGTGCTAAGATAGAACCGGGAACTAAATGGGAAGATAAGTGAGAAGAGAAGTTTTTTGTCGGTATGAATGGATATTCGAGTATCTTGTAGTTGTGAACTGCCTTTGTAAGTACGACCATTTTATTTCTGTCAAGGCATCTATTACGGCACGACGGGTGGCAAAGCAGTTTATATCTCATGTGGTTAAATTGCACGATGATCCAGCATCAATAGTTAGTGATCATAACCCTCTTTCAGTATTTTCATTTTGGGGAGAATTGTTTGTACGGCGTATTGCCCGAAAAAGGACGAACAAACAAAAGTGCTGAATCAAGTGCTAGAAGCTTATCTCCGTTGTTTTTCATCAAATCAACCACGTAAATGGGTCGGGTGGCTAGCATTGGTACAACACTTCACATCAGACGGCGGCAAAAGCCACCTAGTTTGAAGTTGTGTATGGTCGGCCACCACCAATTTGATTCGCCACTTATTCGAAGATTGTGGAGTGACCGCTGTCATGAAGTGCTCCAATCCTGTGATCTCCGGTAGATTAAGTGGAATTTAAATCATGCTCAAAATCGAATGCAAATTCATGAAAATAAAAGTTGAAGGGAAGTGTAATTTGAAGCTTGGGATGCAATATTTCTCAAGGGCCTGAGCACAACGACAGAGTTCAATGGTTGAACATAGTTATTCCAAGTTGTCAACAAAGTTTTACGAGTCGTTTCGCATTGTTCCCCGGATTGGCGATGTGGCTTATGAACTTCAATTGTCAAATACTAGTCGCATACATTCGGTGTTTCATGTGAGTCAGCTTAAAATGGTGATTGGGCAGCATCAAATTGAGCAAAGTCTTCCTACTACTTTTGAAGTGGATTTGGGAGATATTTTTGACCCCTATGACGTGTTGGAGACCAAGTCAAGGTCGGCCCACCTGAATAGCAGGCGAGGCTTTTACCTAGGCCCCCAATTTTAAGGGGCTCCGAAATCTAAAATACAGAGCGGTACGAAGTAGCCCGTTAAAAAAAATTAATATGAGTCCATATTTATTTTGAGCCCATATTTATAAAAAAAGATTATGAGCCCATTTCCAAGATTCAATATTGAGACTTCTTAAAAATTAATATGAGCCCATTGCCCACATAACAAATACGTGAGTTGTGAGGAGGCCAACTACAATTATTAACGACTCTTTTTATTTTTATTTCTTGCAGTGTAACATCGAATCTCTCTCACTCTCTGTATTGTACAACGTTAAACGCAAATACGAAAACATCCCAGACCACCACTCTCATTCAGTCGGCAGTTGGCAGTTTGCCAGGGCCAGTCACCACTCACTAGTCGGCTCTCCTCACTTTCGTGATCCGTCTTCACTATTCTCTCTCTTCAATTCGTTGAAATTCCCCCTTTAAAATCAAGTTTTTTCGTTTCAATTTGTGTTAATTTCTCTTTAAATTAGATTTTGTGCTTCCAATTTGTGCTAATTTTTTAGAATAGGGGTTTGGGTTTTGTGTTGTATTTGAGTAATTTGTGAAGTGTGAGTACAATATGTTGCCTAGAAAATATGCTTATCTTTAGAAATAAAGTCAATTGGTGAAGTTCTTGAGTTTGTTAGAGCTTTAGGTTGTTTTCCTAATGTTTCTATTGCATATAGAATATTGTTGACTATACCTATTACTATAGATTTAGCAGAAATAAGTTTTTCAAAACTAAAATTGATAAAATCATATTTGCGTTCTACTATGTCTCAAGATAGGTTAAATGGACTAGTAATTTTATGTATTGAAAATGAGGTATTGGAAAAACTTGATCTTGATGATGTTATTGATGATTTTGCATCTCAAAGTGCTAGAAGATCTAAGTTATTTCAATAAGTATTCGATCTTTTTTTTAAAGTTTGTTGCATTGTACGGTTTCTACTTTTAAAGTTATGTAGGTACACAAATATGGAAGCATGTCCTAGCTTTCGCTATAAATATGGAAGCATGTGCTAGCTTTCGCTAATAAGGGGCCTCGTTTTTGCTTTTCCCCTAGGGCCTCCAGAATCTCAGGGCCGGCCCTGGACCAAGTGCGCTCAAATGCTAGTAGCCTAGTTCGGTAATGGTGTACACGGGTAGGTTGTAACAAAAAATTTCACCTGACCACACTACAGTGGATTACCAATTTTCCAAACCATGCGAGTTTATTTATATTCTAAACCGAGTAGTTTCGGGTTATATGGGTGCGTGAGGGTTGGCGGGCAGTGCGGATTTACCTATGTTGTTAATATATATATTTCACATCCATCTAATATCTCTTGCTTTAGAAGAAATATGTATTAATTCCACAGAAAAATTATGTTGGAATTTTGTATACTGGAAGCAACATTTTTGCTTGTTTACAATGTGTTTTCTTTTCTACTGTTTTTATTCTCCTGTCTCATTATTTACATTCGCGCATATTGGTTATTTATATTGTATAAGAGTTTGATTGTTTAGTGTGTTGTAGATCACAGAAGATTGCACAATTGATTGAACTAACAAGATATAAACAATTATCACAGCTGAGACAACTTAAGGACAAGTTGTCGGTTTAAGCTGTAGTTTAGATAAGAAGTGACACGTCTTGGCTGTTTGTTTATACTGGTATATTGAATGTGGTATATTGATGGATCACAGTGAGATGTGTTCTCCTAGCTGACCTTCATGGAGAACCAAAGATCTTAATGATTTAATTTGGTCTTAAGCTTGATAAGATTTTAGTTGAGTGCATTTAGCTATCTATCACATTGACTTACTATAGTGAATGTCATCACGACAGGATGTACGTAACTTGGGTGATAGTAGTAATTTATAGCTCATGTTGGTTATTTGTATCTTGCATCCGTATCCCTGTTAATTAGGTTGATAATATCCTTTGATGAACTCGTAAGGATTAACACACTAAACCCGGCCGGTTGATTAAGTTCAGGTGTGTTAATAAGGTCGAGTGTGGTACTACTCAGGATATAATAAGATGTTAATTAATTTAAGATGTCAGTGAGCTTAATTAATTAATGGATATTTGTTTCTTTAATAAGGTGATCAATTAAGTCTGAAATACAAGTCCATGCTCAAGTTGGGATAAAGGGATAAGTCAGCACGAATTCTCTAGTGGAATGAATCTGTGTTTATTAATTAATTTTGTTCTGAGCTGAGCATTAATATTTATTTGATTTGAGGCTCGCTTTATTCCTTGTATTGGATCCCAGGCCTCACCAAAAATATAGATGCCCAATATTTATTCTGTTTTTTCGGGAATTATTATTAATAGATTAATATATTTATACATTATTTAATAATATGAGAATTATTTATCTGGAATTAATTGGTTGTGCCAATTAATTATTAAATATGTTGCACAATTATTATTAATTTAATTATAGGCTGAATATTAATTTATTGAAAGACCATTAGCAATATAACTAATGGGTCACAATTATATTATAATATTTATAAATATTATATTATAAAACACGTTCATATCATGAGACACGCGATTATTCCATTATTCACATACGAAAAAGCATGAGAACGTGAGTAATCAGATTGAGGAGCAATTATTTCATTCCTCTTAGATCTCTGTCCACACGGAGGAGAGGAAGGGTCAAGACACAGTCTAGAAGCTTCAGACACGAGTAGAATCAAAGCTTTCCAAAGGACGCAAGTATGATCCTTTTTCCAATCCTTCAAATTCTTCTATGTAAATTGAATCATGAAAATAATGAACATCAAATGAATGCATTCACTCTTTTATCCACATATATAGAAAATTACTAGCCATAAGACATAAACATAATATAATCCAACACAATCTATACGCGAAAATTTTTCAAATTTTTTCATGCGCAATCGATGTTGACGAAGAATTGTTTTTGGAGATTATGAGAACTGCCCTAGCAAACTACATCGATGGGTTGTGTGCTTTTGGAATTGATAAAATTGTTGGGAACTCCAATATCATGTAATTATAATACCAAAAGAAATAATTTTTTTTTACTTGCACTTTAAAATTTTTACGTGTCAACTATAATATAATTGAGCTAGTTATATCATTATTTATTAATCATACTATCTTTGAATCAAAAATATTTATTTATATTGTGATTTTAATTAAAAAAATATTTATCAAATTTGGAATGAAATAAGATGCAAGGCAGTATGGGCGGGTAATAGGGTATAACAGTCAGCAGACCGTAGTTGTGTGGGTTGCCACACAATACAACCATGGTTTAGTTAAAAAACTAGAACCGCGTGGGTTCAGGTGGGCCTGGCAGATTTGTGTGGGTGGTAGAAATTTTGTTCACCCTTATGGTTTGGGAGGTTTTGGTTCTGTGGACGAATAGGAGTGTGACGATGAAGCTAGTTAGTTGGTTGGAGAGGTGCAACTAGCGGGCCGATTTTGGAAATATTATGGGCGAAGAGACAGAAAGGAAGGAGTTAGAGAGTCAGGGGGATAGTAGCATTTTTATATGAGAAGTTGGTTTATTATTTTAGTTTCATGGGTTAGTAGTAGTTGCTGTTACCGCTCTCTTATTTAAGGGTGAGAGATCGTGTATGTTAGGGTATGTTTTGGTAGGATTTAATTTGGTAACAAGATCATATCTTGTTAGGGCGGAATCTTCCTTATTCTGATTGGAATTTGACTTTGGTTTTATCATTATCTCTTAGATTATTTTTCTATTCGGATTCGGTCGAGTTTTTCTTTATACAAACTGCCTTCATTATGGAGTCATCTACCTTTTCATGCTTATTTTCCTTAGTAGTTTTATCGTACACTTTGTTTGCATCAACATGTAAATCTAGCTCCGACACCACAAAGAGAGACAAGTTTAGCTGACATGTGTGGACCTTCAACGAGCGCCCAACACATTGATCAATTTCTCAACATACATAAAATATAAATTACAATAGTCTTAATCCTTTCTATTAGCCTTAACCGTTTCTGTTTACAACCAACGTAAAGAATTTTTATTTTTTTACTAATTTACAACATTTCTCTTATAAATACAAGAGTTTGCAAAATAAATATAAGCTAAAAAATTTCTTCAAAATAAACATAAGCTGCCATAGAAACAGCGGTAAGCCCCGGCAGCAGCCAGCATAAGTAGTCAAGATGCGCGCTGGGTTCAAGTTGTCCGAGAACCAACTAGACCCTCCGGCTCGACTCGTGCCTGACTCATTAATAAATACTACTAATAAACTGCACCTACATACAGGGCAGATCGAGTATATAGAATCGGGAGACGAGATACCCAAAGATGCAATTCCGGTTGTGACCTCAAAAAAGCATAATGCAGGAAAGATGATTTTCATGGGAGCTCCTCTAACTCTAGACTTGGTCTTTTCTCTTATACACATAGGATTTCGCAAAGTAGAGATAGGCCACCATTGTAACTGCACTAATCCCCGCCAGCAACCAGTAGAAGTAGTCTACATGCCCTCGATTCAAATTACTCGAAAACCAACTATCATCCCCGTCTCCGCTCGTGGCCTCATCAATCACCGAGATCAGAAAGCTACTCAAGAAGCTCCCCACGCCGAAAACACTTAGATACAGAGCAAGCCCGATGCTTTTAAGATCCACTGGCACCTGATCATAGAAGAACTCCTGGAGCCCGATCACAGTAAACACATCAGCCAAGCCCAGCAGCACATACTGAGGCGCCAGCCACCACGCGCTCATTGGCACTACCGCGTTTGGATCGTCTACAAGGCCGTGTTCTTGAGCTGTGGCCAGGCGCTGCCTCTCCACAAGTGCTGCAGTTATCATGAGAATAACAGAGAAGAACAGCCCTGTTCCGATTCTCTGCAGCATTGTTATGCCTGCGGGTTTCTTGGTCACAGCACGGGCGACTGGGACTATAAAGCGGTCATAGATTGGGACGAATATGACTACACATATGTGGATGATGGACTGTAGAGAAGCAGCCGGTATCTCAAAGGTGGAGGTGATGGCGCGGTCCATTGTGGCGCCTTGCTTGGTGAAGAGAGTCGCGGCTTGTGCAAAGATGACCGCGTAGGCTAAACATGTGCACCAGATTGGGACGAGCCTAAGGACGGACTTCGTCTCTTCTACGTCGTGGGTGCTGCATACTCTGCCTTCCTTCTCCGGTGCAAGAACTGCCTTATCAAGAAAGCTGAATTCGGAATCAGGAACTTGATGCTTCCTATTTCTTGCTGCTTTCACAAAAACAAGACCGATTCTCACAAACGGATTACTCCCATCACTGCTCGCGCTAAACCGGTATGTTACTGAGCCGAACAAGAAGAGGATGAGAGATAAACACATGAAAGCGCCAGGGATGCCGAATCCGAGTTCCCAACTCATGTTCTCCTGAACGTAGCTTAGAACGAGTTGAGCTACGAAGACACCAGCAGCGGTTGAGAAATACCACCAGTTGAAGAATGAGCTCTTGGCTGTACGCTCTTTCTTGTCTTCTTCATCGAACTGATCAGCTCCGAAAGCTTGAACACAGGGTTTATGTCCGCCTTGGGCTAATGCTACTAGGTATAAGGAGAAGAAGAAAAAGATGATTTCGTGAAGAGGAGGCGAACAAACCGAGTTGTCACCTTTGCTTTCGCAGGCAGTAGTGTGGGATGAACTAAGAGCAGCTGATAGAGTTAAGAGCCCTAGCCCCTAATTAATGAGTACATAACAAAAAATCAAAATCTTAGCATCATTACGTACTTCAATAAGAAGCTCTGGCTACATTATCAATTCTACTAATCATCAATTAATTACAAATGCGAATAAAACCAATCATATTTACCAAGTATAACATTGTAATCATAAGAGGTTGTTGGTCGAAATAAATGAACTCGGAGCTAATTTATTGAAGTTAGTGGCTACTAACCAAGATGTAGAACACAGAAGCAAAGATAACGGTGCGATATCTGCCCAAATAGGAGTCGGCGATGAAACCGCCGACAAGCGGCAGAAGCGACGCCGTGCCGCTCCAGGCATTGACATTCGCCGCCGCTGAAGCCGTGGATTGGCCCAACGGCCCGGTCAAATAGCTAATCAAATTCGCGCTTATTCCATAATACGCGAATCTCTCCGCCACTTCAACACCTACAGCAAGCGAAGAACAGAAAATGAGATTTAATTTCCACAAAAGATTTTAATTGTTGACTCGATGTTGTGATTTTACCTATCATGAAAGAAGCGGATTTCCAGCAGCCCGATTTTGACCTTCTGGCTGGAAGTCCATTGAAGTCGACGGAGCCCCTAACGATTTCGTCTAGCAGCGGCGCTTCGAGCTCGGATATGTCACCTCCGGCCACCGCATTAATAGTCATCTCTCTATCACTCTATCCTCCCCTCTTAACGGTTTTGTGATCAAAATTATACGTTTTTATAATTGTGGTACAGTATTAGGACATAAGTACTCATAACATGTGATCTATCTCCTAACTGTTAATACTTATTAACAGTAGTTCAGAAATGAATTATGTATAGGCCATTCGATCTTATTCTTTCATAAGTAATTACGTCCCTAGACAATAAAAAATGAATTATTTATGCCTCGATAAAACCGAGTTTATTTTAATGGGTAAAAGAGGAGATGAATATCATGGTAGAATGACTATCTTCTAAATAATAATATATGTTCAAATTTTAGTAATAATCTTATAACTAACATTATTTAATCATTCATGTGTCGTCGGCAGAGAGACAGATTATAAAAAAGAGATATGAAGAGCCACACGATTTAGCATGTGAGGTTTGAACTGAATAAAAAACCATATACTAAATTTGACATGTGATTGTTTTAGATCGCACCTTCTCATGCTTTTGGTAGGTGAGGAGTTCAGTTTTGAAGAGTAGGTGAGACGTGACCAATTGTTCATATACTGCGGAAAAAAATGACATCATGTTAGAACGAAAGGCAACTTACACAATTAAATAATTCTTTTTTTTTTGTCAGAAAAACTAAACTTTCCTTTTCCTTTTTCAGATGAGTAGGTGTGAGTGTGAATGGCGAAGCGAATTGAGATAAACAGTTTGGAAATAGCGAGAAGATTTTATGGAGAGAAAAAATATTTTTCATTGCTTTGATATTTTCAATAATTTATATCATTGTTATGTTGAGTATAATAAAAATTAGAACTCATAAAAATAAAAAAAAATTAATTTAAATAATTAAATTATAAGTTGTATAGAAATACATAAAAATATACTCCTTCCATCCCACCCGATTTGTCTTGTTTTTTTTCGACACGAGAATTACGATGAGTGGTTAATTGTGTGTCTCTGTATTACTGATACCATGTTTACAGTAATAGAGTATAATAATAGAGGCAAAATGAATCTATTTCATTCGTTATGTTTTTTTTTATTTAACAAATGATACAAGAGGGCCTTATATAGTACAAAGAAGAAGCTAATTATGGTAGAAATATGTACACCATAATTAGAAGATTTCTACCATAATTAGAAGATACTACAATCCGTAATTAAAGGATAAAATTTCTACCATAATTAGAAGATACTAGAATCCTCTAATTATCTTCCGTAATTAAAGAATAAGATTTCTACCATAATTAGAAGATACTAGAATCCTCTAATTATCTTTCTTTCCTATCTTTCACACTCCCCCTCAAGTTGGTAGTCAAAGCGGTCTGACATACCCAACTTGTCAAGTATCCGATGAAACGCTCTTCCGTATATAGCTTTTGTAAGGATGTTCCACACCGATCTTCTGATCGAACAAATGGTAGAGAGATATGGTCATTATCTAGCTTTTCCTTGATAAAGTGTTTGTCGATCTCCACATGCTTGATTCTGTCATGTTGCACTGGGTTGTGTGAGATACTCACAGCTGCTTTATTGTCACAATAAAGTTTGATATCTTTCGTCTCTAAAAGATCGATCTCAGTCATCAAACTTTTTATCCACAACAACTCGGTTATTCCCTTCACAATTCCTCTATACTCAGCTTCTGCACTTGAAAGCGCTACTACACTTTGCTTTTTGCTTCTCCAAGTCACAAGGTTACCTCCTACAAAGGTTAAGTATCCTGCAGTAGATCTCATGTCTGTTATATTTCCAGCCCAATCAGCATCAGTGTACCTGCAAACTGCTAAGTGATTATTTTTCCCGAAAAAAATCCCTTTTTCAGGAGAAGACTTTAAGTATCGTATAATTCTGATAGCAGCATTCAAGTGTTCTTCTAATGGTTGATGCATAAACTGACTTATTACCCCAACAGTGTATGCTATATCTGGCCTTGTATGAGATAAGTAGATGAGCTTGCCAACAATCCTTTGGTATTGATCTTTGTTAGTCAACTTCCCACTTGAGTCACTCCGAAGACCATGGTTTGTAGTCATTGGTATGTCTCGCCGATTTACATCCGTAAGCCCGGTTGTCGTAAGAAGATCAAGCACATATTTTCTCCGAGATAAAAATATCCCTTCCTTTCGACCTCATTACTTCTATTCTGAGAAAATATTTTAAGCCTCCAAGGTTCTTCATCTCGAATTCTGAGAATAAGTTTTGTTGTAGTACATTGATCTCTTTGTTATCATCGCCGGTAATGATCATATCATCTACATATATAATAAAATAGGTAATTTTGCCATGTTGTTTCTTCAAGAATAGTGTGTGGTCTGAGTTGCTCTGGGTGTATCCGTACTTCTTCATGGCAGATGTAAATCTGCTAAACCATGCTCGAGGTGATTGTTTTAGCCCATACAAAGATCTTTTCAATTTGCATACTTCTCCCTCTTTAAAGTCATCTTCAAATCTTGGTGGTATCTCCATATAAATTTCTGTAGTTAAGTCTCCATGGAGGAAGGCATTCTTTACATCAAATTGATGTAACGGCTACCATGATTGATCGCTATAGATAAAAGGACTCGACAAGATCTAGCTTTGCCACGGGAGAGAATGTTTCAAAGATAATCAATTCCATACACTTGAGTATATCCTTGTGCCACAAGACGTGCTTTATACCTTTCCACTTCTCCATCTGGGTTGTTTTATGGTATCAGAGCACTTTCTCTCACGAGACTAAGCAATCCGTCTAATAATTTCTTGTCATCATGTCCACCGATTCATCCTCTTCTCCTCCATCTACCCTAGTTGTTGTTGCCAACCATTTGAACAACTCCCACAAACTCGATCACTCTAACTACACCTAATGTCGTTCCCAAATTGAACCAACACTTCATGGGCATAATCTCTTCGGCTATGTTGATGGAACGATCAAAGCCCCAGCATATGATCCCAAATCTCCTTCCTCTGAATACGATTTTTAGTTTAGACAAGATCAATTAATTTTGGCTGCCTTGTGTCTCTCTCTCACTCCACAAGTTCTTCCACTTGTCTCCACTGCCACAACTTCCGCTGCTCTATGGTCCATTGTTTCTCGTACTTATGCAAGTCATTCCCGTGCTCGTGTGATGCAATTAAAACATGATATTTCTCATGCTTCTATTGGTTCACGGACTGTTCAAGAATACCTTTATTACATGAAGTCCAAAACTGATGAGTTAACTATGATTGATGGACCTTTATCTGATGATGACGTAACTTTATATGTCCTTGAATGGACTTGGCCCTACTTATACGTGAATCTTCTTTGTGCTTTGCGTATCCGGTAGATCTTCTTGTTTCAGCAGAAATCATTCTAAACAATGCTTTGAAAGAGAAAGTGCTACCATTGTAGCATCGCCCAACATGGCAATTTCTTCGGACTCGCTCCCTCATCCGGTCGGTATAATCCTCGAGAGAATCGGGGACGCCGCTCCTTCAAACAAAATCGTGGTCGTGGTTCCTTCCAAGGTCGTGGTCAAGGAAATCAACGAAATGGTGGTTTTCGACGCACGCTTTATTGTCAACTTTGTGATCAACCCGAGCATATGGCACGCAGCTTGTCGACAACTATCTCCTACTACCAATTTTGTTCGTTCACCATCTCATACGCAGTATACCACTTCATCTCCCGATTAGCTAATGGACTCGGGGCCTCACACAATATGACAAATGATCTTTCAAATCTTTCTCTTCACTCGAGTATGACGGCACGTATGAGGTGCAACTTGTCGATGGAACCGGAATGCCAATTACTCATTCTCGGCATTTCTTCTCTTAACTTTCCTACTCGCAAGTTTTTGCCGTCTAATGTCCTTTCGCATTCCAACGGCTAAGCAAAATCTTTTGTCGCTCATCGCTTCACTAAAGCTAATAATGTTTTGGTTGAATTCTTTGCCTCTCATTTTATTGTGAAGGATAATCTCACTGGGGCGCCTCTAGCACGAGGAAGGTGTAGCAACGACATTTATCATATTCAAGCCCCCTTCCCACTTTTTGCGCCGAGTCTAAATTTGCTACACTTGGAGTTTGCGCTCAAGTCATGTTTGACATTCACGCTTAGGCCATCCGTCACCTACTCTTAGTTCCTTTATTATTCGCAAATTTCAATTACCTTTGTCGTCTTTGAATAAACATTTGGATGATACTTGTGAATCTTGTTGCATTAGTAAATCTCACAAGCTTCCGTTTCATGATTCATCTTTTAAAGCTTTACATCCTCTACTACTTGTTTGCTGATGTATGGGGCCCAACACCTACTCCGTCTATTGATGGTTCTCGTTATTATTTTCTTGTGGTTGATTTGTTTACCAAGTATTGTTGGCTTTTTCCAATGCAATCTAAGTCGCAAGTTAAAGTAATTTTTCAAAATTTCAAACCTATTGTGGAGAAGCAGTTTAATTATGTTATCAAGAATTTCTTTCGACAATGGCGGTGAGTTTATGGTGCTTCGCCATTATTTTGCAAGACATGGCATTTCTTGGCTTACTACAACTCCTCATACACCCGAGCAACATGGTGTGTCCGAGAGACGCCATCGACAAATTACCGAATGTGGACGAGCATTGTTGCATTATTCGGCCTTCCCGCTACTTTTTGGTCTTATGCTTTTCAAACGGCAAGCCTATCTTATTAATCGAAGACCTACACCTATTCTTGACAATAAAAGTCCATATGAGGTTTTATTTGCTCAATTACCAAATTATCTGAAACTACGAAGCTTTGGTTGCATTTGTTTTCCATTGTTGAAGCCGTATTCAAATGGGAAGTTGGCCAATCCATCTCGACCGTGCATCTTTATTGGCTATAGCACATCTCAAAGTGCTTATCGTTGCTTTGATCCGAAAACCAATCGGATCTTTATGTCTCGTCATGTGCGTTTTTTGGAGACAACATTTCCTTCTCTTGCTGTTTTCCAGCCTACCTCTACATTCGTTACTGAACCAAAACAACACTCTCATACTTCTTAACCATTGTCGTCTATTAGATTTACTCCCTGAGCACCACCATCTCCACCCTCTCCATCTCGATCCTACTCCCCGATCAAGCAACCCACACGATCTACCGAGTCTACACCGTCCCTTCATACGCCTCCGCATTCTCGCTCAAAACCATGACTCTAACAACTCCACTACCTCATCAGACACTATTTCAACACCTATCCACCAAGAACTGCATGCGGTGCCCTTGCGCACACACAATATGCGCACACGCAGCCAAAATAATATTTTCAAACCAAAGAAATTATATGCCGCCACAAAGCATCCTCTTCCACAAAGACACGAGCCTACATGTCTTTCTCAAGCACTCTCTCATTCCCAATGGAGTGATGCAATGGCCGATGAATTCAATGCTCTTCAACGTCTACGGTCCTTGGGATCTTGTCTCACCTCCACCTAATTCGAACATCATCGGTTGTAAGTAGGTCTTTCGTATCAAGGGCAAACCCGATGGAACTATTGACAATTTAAGGCTCGTCTTGTTGCTAAGGGCTTCCATCAACGCCCGGTATTGATTATCATGAAACATTCAGCCCGTTGTTAAGCCGATCACCATTGGGCACGGTTCTTTCTTTAGCTCTTAACCTCAATCGGCCCCTACGTCAATTGGATATAAGCAATGTATTTCTTCACGGAATCTTGACGAACCTCGTCTACATGTCGCAGCCTCTCCGGATTTGTTGATCAATCGGCCCCTTCTCATGTCTCGCTTGTTACGGAAGTCCCTCTATGGTCTTCGACAAGCACCTCGTGCTTGGTATCATGCATTAAGCTCAGCTCTTCTATCTTTTGGATTTACACAAGCTCGATCCGACACATCGTTGTTCACACTCCAAAGAGACAATCTCCATCTCATTGTGCTCGTTTATGTAGATGATCTCATCCTCACGGGTTCTAGTTCATCACGCATTTCAGCTCTTACCCGGTTCTCAAGAGCAAATTTGCACTTAAAGACCTTGGCCCTTTGTCCTATTTTCTTGGTATTGAGGTATCTCGCCGCAAGGATGGTCTCTTTCTTTCTCAACATAAATATATTGTTGATCTCCTATGTCGCTTTAAGATGGATGGTGCCAAGCCCTGTCTCTACACCTCTTGGCTCCACACAAGTTGCTTCCTCTGATCGTGTTAATCCCACTACTTATCGGAGTGCAATAGGCAGTCTTCAATATCTCACGCTCACACGGCGTGACATTGCATTTGGTGATAATCGATTGGCTTAGTCAATTCGTAATCCATCTCGATTCTGATTGGGGATCGGTCAAACGACTACTTCGTTACTTGAAAAGTACTCTTCATCATGGACTTCTCCTTCGCCGTTCTGAATCCTTTACTCTCACTGCGTACTCTGACTCAGATTTTGGTGGCGATCTAAGTGATGGACGATCAACATCTGCATATATTGTGTTTCTTGGGTCTAATCCAATTTCTTGGAGGTCCCGTAAACAATCCGGTGTCGCTCGCTCCTCTATTGAAGCGGAATATCGTGCACTTGTTGCGGCTGCTTCTGAGGTTTGTTGGGTACAACATTTATTTCGGGAACTTGGTATTTCCTTGTCAGCCACTCCCCGTCTTCTTTGTGATAATGTTAGTGCAACTCGCCTCGCTTTACATCCTATTATGCATTCACGTATGAAACATATTACTCTTGACATTCACTTTGTACGAGATCTCTCTGCCAAGGGTCTTGTAGCAGTTTCTTATGTGAACACACTGGATCAATTGATTGACCTACTTACCAAGTCATTGCCTCGTTCCAGGTTTGAGTTTCTTCGATCCAAAATCGCTGTTGCCGATGGAACGCTGATTTTGCGGGGGCGTATTAAGGATATCTCTTCCAAATCATGATTAATTATTTTGATGTAAATCATGATTGGTAGTGATTTACAAATCATGAATAAGGATATATCTTCCAAATCATGATTAATTATTTTGATGTAAATCATGATTAGTAGTGATTATTTTGATGTAAATCATGATTAATTATTTTGATTTACAATCATGATTAGTAGTGATTTGATATTATTGTATTGATTTAGGAGATAGCTTCTAAAGCTCTATTTAAAGGAGCTCGATTGTAATTCTCGTTAAGTTAAAAAATCATTATATACAAATTTGTTATACTCGTAGGCCCTACAAAGGAAAATTGGGAGTTTGTGTAGTAATTGTTTTCAACTTTAAGAAACAAGACAAGTCAAATGAGACAATTCGAAAAGAAAAATAAGACAAGTCAAGCGAGACAGAGTGAGTAATTTTTTTGGCATTTCAGGGATAGGCGATGCCAATGGCGATTAAATAATGGACGTTAGATGAGGACAATGGCAATGACAATGATGATTAAATTATACGTGTTCGGCGATGACAATGACAATTGCGATGGTAATGACTATTAAATAATTGTGAACTTTACTAACTCAACTTTTTAGAATGGTTAAAAACTTTTTTTTTCGTAAGTTTATTCATTCAAAATGGAGAGCAGAGAGCACTTGTCTCAAATCTTGTGTCCTATTATCGTCCCGCCCATGCCGAATTAATCGTATTCTGGGCGGGGGTAATGAACCTATTTGAGGTGACTCATTTCATACCAAAGAAGCCCCAACTGTAAGAACGTACGGTTTTACAAATTATTTTATCGTAGAACAGCATTAGGGCAGAAATCTGGGACAAGTGATCTGCTCCCTTCAAAATGCCTTTTTTTGAACATTTCCTATGAATTCTATACTAGATGTACGGTAGATATAAATTAGTTTTAATGACATGCTTCCACTTTCTATATCTTTTCAAAAATATTGACACCAAATTTTCCCAAAATATTAAAGTGAAGCTTAAAAATTCAATTTTATCCATCTGCAAATAAAGAAACAAAAAAGAAAAATTAAAAATACCATCACTTCCACCATAACAGTAAACTTGACTAGTATAATTTAAAACATTAAGCATTAATTAAGCATATCATCTTTCTTATTAACACGTAACTGTTGGTTACAAAAACTGCTATTACAAAACAATACAATAAGCCGAAAAATAGAGCAAAACAAAAGAACCGTCGAATGTTTAAAACAAATCTCGTCGAGTCGAGGAGTCCTCTCTCCGCAAGACGAAATACGCCCCGGTAGTGCTCTCGGTTGTAGGCGTATCGTCCCCAAAGATAAAACGACGAACGTCTCGAAGATTGCAGCACCGCAAAATCTACGAGCTCCGGCGAACAGGACAGGCTGCTGGAATTAGAGCTAAGAATGCAAGTGAGCTAAGAAATGCAGCTAAGAAGATCTCGTGTGAATTCTTGTTGGTGTGTTGAGAATGAAATGCAACCGGCCTATTTATAGCGCTCCACCCGTGTGTTGATTGCAGGAATAACTCCCCGCCACCAAGGCAGCGCCGCTTACAAGGGAGTGGAGACATGGAAGGTTTGGAGTTCAAGCCAGCCCACACCCGCATCCTTCCAAAAGTACGCTTGGGTGTGGCAGTGCAAGACCACGGGAGAGGAATCCAAGCAGCAGCCGGTCCACCGCACCGCCCGACCCGGCGAACAACCCGACGGACCACCCAAAGGACCAATTGCCAAGATCCAAGATCCAAGTCCACGGACACGAACCGGAACCGGAACCGGGCCGGGCACGGGCGCGGGCGCGGTGGCGGCGCGGCGCTGCCGCGCCCGCGTGTGAGGCGGTCGGCGAAAAGTGCTCACAAGATGAGCATGTGTGGCCCAAGCCCACCACATGTCACTTAGTTATCTCCTACAATATTGTAGAGACTTAAATACCACACAAAACATTATTCATTAATCGATGTGGGACATGATTAATGTAATAACTCTCCAAAACCCGAATAAGGTAAGTTTCTCCACTTTAGGTAACATATTAGTTTTGTCCCCCCAAACTTCGAGCCACTATTTCTCACTCACCGAAAATCGGAATCGAGAAATTAAGCACACTATAATTATCTACTCGAAACGTAGATTGACGTCATATATCTCAAAACATTAATCGGATAAACATCGAGGCTCAAAAATGCGATCAAACGGGCTGAAATTTGCCCAAGTTAAATTAGCATTAAATGCTAATTAACTTTCCAAATAAATATAAATATATATATATATATATATATATATATATATATATATATATATATAACTTTGATTTTCCAACAAGTAACTTTAAAAGTTTATTCTAATTACTTTAAACATTATAGTATAGTTTATTTAGCATCATCCATGTTGGGATATGTGATGCCCAACATCCTTCCAGGCTGCGCGGTACTGGGCCGTGTGATTCACCGCACCGCCCGACCCAAAGACCCGACCCGGCGAACAACCCGACGGACCACCCAAAGGACCAATTTCCAAGATCCAAGATCCAAGATCCAAGTCCAAGTCCAAGTCCAAGTCCAAGTCTAAGTCCACGGACACGGACCGAACCGAACCGGAGCCGGGGCCGGCACGGCACGGGCGCGGCGCGGCGCGCGGTGCGCCGCGCAGCGTGTGAGGCGGTCGGGCGAAAAGGCTCGCGCGCATGAGCATGTGTGGGCCCAAGCCCACCACATTGCACTTAGTTATCTCCTACAATATTGTAGAGACTTAAATACCACACAAAACATTATTCATTAATCGATGTGGGACATGATTAATGTAATAACTCTCCAAAACCCGAATAAGGTAAGTTTCTCCACTTTAGATAACATATTAGTTTTGTCCCCCCAAACTTCGAGCCACTATTTCTCACTCACCGAAAATCGGAATCGAGAAATTAAGCACACTATAATTATCTACTCGAAACGTAGATCGACGTCATATATCTCAAAACATTAATCGGATAAATATCGAGGCTCGAATATGCGATCAAACGGGCTGAAATTTGCCTCAAGCTAAATTAGCATTAAATGCTAATTAACTTTCCAAATAAATATAAATATCTATATATATATATATATATATATATATATATATATATATATAACTTTGATTTTCCAACAATCCCCCACATGAGTGGAAATAGCCAAACGCATGCATGCATACACACAAACCCGTCCTCAAGAGACAATAAAGCATCGTGGTAGGTGGCTTGTGACCTTGAACCTTCCTTGGTCGGGCTATCGAGCATACCGGCGGATTAGTGGACACGTGGTCTTGAACTATTCCTCCATGGAGTATACCGAGACAATAACACTAACACTATAAAGTCTCAACCTCGTCCGTTCTCACGTTTGTGTCCTTTACTGGTCATGGACAACCTCTTTGGATTCATAAGTGTTTACATAGAAGCGGCCCTCACTTCACACTTACATAGGTGATTTTTACTCGAGTATCCTGTCATACTCCACCTTCTCAAGGCATCCAAGAATCATTAAAAGTCAAAGACTTAACCTCACCACTTGACAGTCACCAACACTCTCGAGCTCTTTTAGTGGAATACACTATTTGAGTGTGGTATCACCGCACTCATATAGCTTAGTTTTCCCATTGAACCAAGTTCATGGGATCTCCAATCTACAAGGTCGGGTATCCACTATAATCGTCTTTAACTTGTGGATTTAACTCCCATTCCCTCTATGAGCTTGTACATTTGATCTCGATTCAAACTTTTAGTAAGCGGATCCGCTAGGTTATCTATAGACTTGACATAGTCTACAGAGATAACCCCACTCGTGATCAAATGTCTTACGGTATTATGTCGACGACGAATATGTCTCGACTTACCATTATACAACCCACTCTTGGCCCTACCAATAGCCGCTTGGCTATCACAAATAATCATCATCACAGGGGCACGGGTTTCATCCAACATGGAATATCTTCAAGAAAATTACGGAGCCATTCGGCCTCCTCACCGCTTTATCTAAAGCAATAAATTCGGATTCCATGGTGGATCCGCAATGCACGTCTGCTTCGTGGATCTCCACGACACGCCTCCTCCCCCCTATAGTGACATATAGCCACTAGTAGACAACGAGTCTTTAGTGTCGGATATCCACTTTGCATCACAAGCATCCCTTCAAGTACCGGGGGATGTCTCGAGTAGTGCGGTCCAAAGCTAAGAGTGTATTTCAAATACCTCATAACTCTTACAAGAGATTTCCAATGTTCTCTACTAGGATTACTAGTATAGCGACTCGCCTTGTTCACCTGGACAAGCTAGATCAGGCCTCATACAATTCGTGATGTACATAAGACAACCAATGACTCTAGCATAATCCTCTTGAGCAACAGGATCACCCCTATTCTTGCTCAAATGAACATTAACTTCTAGAGGAGTCTTTGCCGCACACTATCAAAGCGCATTAAACCTCTTAAGCACTTTCTCAATATAATGAGATTGAGACAAAAACAATCCCTTTAGGAGTTCTTTGTATCTTTACTCCAAGAATAACATCAAGAACTCCCATATCTTTCATATCGAAATTTCTTTTAAGCATACGCTTGGTGTCATTTATGACTTGAAGGTTTTGTCCCATAATTAACATGTCGTCTACACAAAGACAGCACAACTACAAAACCATTCTTTGTATTCTTTATGTAAACACACTTGTCACATTCGTTAATCTTGAAGCCATTCGACAACATAGCCTCGTCGAATTTCAAGTGCCATTGTAATGGTGCTTGTTTCAACCCATATAGGGATTTCACCAACTTACATACCTTTCGCTCTTGGCCAGTACTACAAACCCTTCAAAGTTGTTCCATATATATTTCTTCTTCTAAATCTCCATTTAGAAAGGCGCTTCACATCCATTTGGTGAATCTCAAGATTGTGCAAAGCAAAGAATCGCAAGAAGCACACGATGCACGTAATTCTCGTTACGTGCGAATAAGTATCGAAGAAATCATATCCTTCAATTTGCTTAAAGCCTTTAACCACTAAACGAGCTTTATATTTATCAATTGATCCATCTGCCTTATACTTTCTTTTTAGGATATATTTACATCCTAAGAGCTTGCAACCTTCGGGTAAGTCTGCTAAGACCCAAGTGTGATTCTCCGCATAATGGAATCAATTTCACTTTGGACAAAGATCTTGCCAAAGTGGACCATCGGGTCTAGAAAGAGCTTCTTTTATGGACCGCGGCTCTTCATCCAAAAAGAAAGACAACATAATCGGGACCAAAGTCCTTAGCAACTCTTGCTCTAGTGCTACGTCTTGGTTCTAAAGTTTCAAGATCGACACTTGCCTTTTTACGTGTATCGGGTTCTACCCCCCACATTTCTAGAACTACTAGCATCTTCTCTTGCTCCACCACTAGAGCTTGACTCAACTTTATCATCCTTTTTACACGGATAGATATGTCGAAGAATATAGCATTCCTTGACTCAATAGTAGTTCCAACATTCATATCGGGCACGGCCGACTTATGAATGATAAACCGATATGCACTACTATTCAGTGCATATCCTATAAAGATACAATCGACGGTCTTAGGTCCGATTGTAACTTGCTTCGGCAAAGGCACTTCTACCTTAGCCAAACACCCCCACACTTTGAGGTATTTATAGGAAGGTTTCCTTTCTTTCCACAACTCGTAAGGACTTACATCTCTACCTTTTAGATGTATTTTGTTCAATAAGTAGTTAGCTGTCAAGACGGCTTCCCCCCACATGTTCTGGGGCAGTCCAGAACTTATCAACAAAGCATTTATCATCTCCTTTAGAGTTCGATTCTTCCTTTCAGCTACACCATTCGATTGAGGCGAATAGGGGGCAGTGGTTTGATGAATAATACCACTTGTCTTACACAACTCTTCAAAAGGAGCTACATATTCTCCACCTCTATCACTTCGTACCATTTTGATTTTACAATCAAGTTGGTTTTCGGCTTCTGCTTTGAAGTTAGTAAAAGCTTCAATCGCCTCATCTTTACTCCTTAAAAGATAAAGAGTACAATACTTAGTGCAGTCATCAATAAAAGTAATAAAATACTTTTTCCCACCTCTAGTTTGTATAAACTTCAAATCACATACGTCGGTGTGAATGAGTTCTGGAGGTTTTGTGTTCCTTTCTACGTAATGAAATGGCCGCTTAGCCAATTTTGCTTCAACACAAACTTCACACTTGGTTTTGTTAAACTCATTTACTTTAAGTAGATCGAGATTAACTAATCTTTTTATCGCATTTAGATTAACATGTCCTAATCTAGAATGCCATAAATCGGAACACTCAATCAAGTAAGAGGAAGTAGCTTTGTTTTCATTATCATTTGCCTCAACAGCTCCCCGGCGTAATGCCATTACAGCACGCTTTGAAAAGGCCCTCGCAGAGGTAACCTTTTCCTAAAAACATTCCAAATTTTGATAGAATAAATTTGTCGACTCAAAAACTAGTCTAAACCCTCTCTCGACTAGTACAGAGCCGGACACAAGATTTTTCCTGGATGTCGGGGACATGCAAAGACCTCTCCAAGAGTAAGGTTCTTGCCGGAGCTCAACCTTAGCACCACAAAGCACCATAGCCAACCACCTCGACGAGACTTGATTACCCATATTGAGCTTCCTCCCTTGGCAGCTCTTGTACTTGGTGAAGCCGCTCGGTCACCACAAACATGTGCCGTGGAAGCGGTATCAATATACCACTTCCCCTCATTCTCCACGACGTTTGCTTCTTCAGTAACAACGGCCACAAGGTCGGCTTCAGTGAGGTCAATCTCCAACATATTAGCTTGACGAGCCCTCTTCTTCTTCGGCTTTCGGCAGTCCTTGGACATGTGGCCGGATTTGCCACAGTTGTAGCAGTCCCCTTCAAACTTGCGGGATTGCACCTTGCCCTTCCCTTTGGGGTTGCTATTCGGACGCCCTCTCTTAGCATTGTTGGAGTTGCCACCTTTCTCAGCAAGGTTGACTCTTGGCTCCACGGGTGCTTTGGCCTTCCCATCTCGAGTCCTCATGTCGGTCTCGATGCGGAGCTTGACCACAAGGTCCTCAAGCGTCATTTCCTTTCGCTTGTGCTTCAAGTAGCTCTTGAAGTCCTTCCAACTCGGGGGAAGCTTCTCAATTACTGTTGCCACAATAAAAGCATCTGGCAAAAGTATACCTTCGGCGTGGACATCATGGACAATGAGTTGGAACTCTTGCACTTGGTCCATGACCGGTCGAGAGTCCACCATTTTGTAGTCCAAGAACTTGGCGACTACAAACTTCTTGGTACCTACATCGTCGCACAATATTTTCTTTCAAGTGCCTCCCAAATTGCCTTGGAGGTCTTTATATTTGCATATACACTCGTACGTACTATCATCTAGTCCACTAAGCAAGAAGTTTTTACAAAAGTAGTCGGAAGTTAGCCAATTATCATAAAGGCTATGCGGACTTCCGTGTTCTCTTCATTTTCACTCGGAGGGGCGGGTGCATTCTCCATCAACACAGGGTGAACCCCAATGTTGTCGTAGAACAACTTCTTCTCGTTGCCACCTCTTGAAGTCGCCTCCACCAAACTTGGCCGGTTTCTCGGCAATGGGCAACACTCTGGACGAGTGCGGAGGTGCCGTCGTGGTCGGGTTTGAACCCCCCCACCACTCCATGGTGGTTCACATTCCCAAAAGGGGACATTTCTCTCAAGCGCGCAGGACATGGCATTGAAGTTGTATGACGAGTTAGCGGCATTAGCACGGTTAAGTGCGATCCTTGCGTCGAGCGGCGCACATGGCAACGAGTGTCTGATTAGCAAAGACCGGAGTAGGTGTAGGGACGGACACCGGCGGAACTACATTGCCGGAGGAGGCAAGGACGTCGCCAGCGCGGGGTTGGTGGCAGCAGAACGGCGGCGGCAAACGTCGAGAAAGCAAGACTTGAGGAAGACATCTTCTTAGTTTACTTGAAGCAGATATACGTATTTCGTCTTGCTAAGAAATGCAGCTAAGAAGATCTCAGGTGAATTCTTGTTGGTGTGTTGAGAATGAAATGCAACCCGGTGTGTTGATTGCAGTGAATAACTCCCCGCCACCAAGGCGTACGCCGCCATACAGGGGAGTGGAGACATGGAAGGTTGGGAGTTCGGCAGCCCACACTTCGCATCCTTCCAAAAGTACTGCTTGGGTGTGGCGGTGCACAAGGACCACGGAGAGGAATCCAGCCAAGGCCCGGTCCACCGCACCGCCCGACCCGGCGAACAACCCGACGGACCACCCAAAGGACCAATTGCCAAGATCCAAGATCCAAGATCCAAGTCCACGGACACGGACACGGAACCGGGGCCGGCCGGGCACGGCGCGGCGCGGTGCGGCGCGGTGCGCCGCGCCGCGTGTGAGGCGGTCGGGCGAAAAGGCTCGCGCGCATGAGCATGTGTGGCCCAAGCCCACCACATGTCACTTAGTTATCTCCTATAATATTGTAGAGACTTAAATACCACGCAAAACATTATTCATTAATCGATGTGGGACATGATTAATGTAATAACTCTCCAAAACCCGAATAAGGTAAGTTTCTCCACTTTATGTAACATATTAATTTTGTCCCCCCCAAACTTCGAGCCACTATTTCTCACTCACCGAAAATCGGAATCGAGAAATTAAGCACACTATAATTATCTACTCGAAACGTAGATCGACGTCATATATCTCAAAACATTAATCGGATAAACATCGAGGCTCGAAAATGCGATCAAACGGGCTGAAATTTGCCCAAGTTAAATTAGCATTAAATGCTAATTAACTTTCCAAATAAATATAAATATATATATATATATATATATATATATATATAACTTTGATTTTCCAACAAGAACTTTAAAAGTTTATTCTAATTACTTTAAACATTACTAGTATAGTTTATTTAACATCATCCATGTTGGGATATGTGATGCCCAACATCCTTTCGAGCCTGCGCGGTATTGGGCATGTGATTCCCGTCACCACGTCCCTCGCGCGGCGAGCAACATTCGAACCGTAACCGTGGCGTTGACTGCTATGCAATGATGAATAAAAAGTTGTGTAATCACCATCAGCAATTGTTTTTGGCGTAGTGGTAAGCGCTTGAGGTCCAACAGCTTGGTATCGTAGCTAGTCACGAAGTTCGAAACCCCTTAAGCGCTTGGTATCGGGAGCAGGTCATGCGTTCGAATCCCCTTAAGCGCTTGAGGTCCAACAATTGATATCAGAACAGGCTACGAGTTCGAATCCTTAAGCACGCTGCAGCTGGCCACGTTAAAAGCTTAAACGAAATCCAAATGTTGGTGTAGAAACGAAATCCAAGACGAAATCCAAATGTTGGCTCTGGATGATGAAGGGTTTTTCCGTTGGGGAAGATGTAAGTGGGGAAAAGTGAGTTTGACGTTTTTCTTGTTTAATGTGGTAACAATTTTTTATTATTATTATTATTATTATTATTATTATTATTATTATTATTATTATTATTATTATTATTTTAACCATGGTAATTTTTTTATTGCCACATGTCAATTTCATATTTGTGGTACATGGAAGGGTACATAAAATAAGACATACAAGCCAAACTGATTTTTTTAGTGGATTTACAATTAAACCTCTTTAAAAAATATACTTAAATTGTTCATTTAGCGAAGTTATTCAATTATCGATAAATGAATAAATTATTTATTTATTCATTTATCGATAAATGAATATTTATTACTTTAAAAAAATTTATAATGTAAAACAAGTTAAATGAGTGTATTCAACTTAATTTATTTAATAACTTTGTTGGTATAAAAAATTAAAAAAATATATATATTAGTATTTGCTTAGTAAAATCATGTTAAAATGTACATTGAATATGCACTAATTATAAAACAATTTCAATTGTTCAATTTTAGAAAAACACAATAGTTATATAAAAGAACAAAGCTCGTATACATTAAAAAAGTGAAATTTTTTTTTTGCTTTTATTAAAATTATCCTATATATAAGTATGTTTTTGACATTGCAAATTTCGTTCAATAGAAAATGATCTACCGAAACCGAAGTCATTGAATTAAATAAAGATCTCAAATATTAGGTAATGTCATCTCTAAATTACACTACACAAATGCTATGAATGCTCAAGATATTTTAGCTATCGAGAATAATGCAACTGTGAAATTAATGATGAATGACGAAATTATTGAAACACTTATAAAAAGGACTGATGATGAAGAGTGTGATCCTAAAAGATATGATAATATATTTGTTCCAATTACGTCATTAAAATGTTTATTTCAAGCAATAATTACCTTAAAAAATTACTTGCTTCGCAACACCTGACAAAATATTCGAAGTTGTATATACTTTGCGTAAAGTTAAGGATGATAATTTTGGTTTATGTGGGAAAAAAACAATAACTATGGAATCATATATTCTTTAGAAATGATAATTGTACTACCGTAGTATTATAATTGTCTATATATATTTTATAAAATTAATAATTATTATTTTATATTTTCGTTCCCGACTTTAAGGATTTAAACTTTTTTTATTACTTAATGCATTTAGGGAAATTATTACTTTAGCACACTTGCCTAAGTCGGGACCAGAAGAAATTATTATCTAAGCGAGGCTATTGCTTTATCGAACATTACTTAATCGAGGTTTAACTATAGTAGTATGATTTTGGGAGAGACATGGACTCGATGAATAAGTTTTTGATCAAATGTAGACTTTAATTTTTTTCTTAGAAAATCTTATATATATAAAAAGCAAATGTTTCAATTGCAATTGATTGCAATTCAATTGAATTGCATAATTTTGCAATTTCAATCAATTTCAGGGTTATATCCGTCTTTCTGCACATGCAAAACTCAATTTAAATTAATTTTCATTTAATTGAAATTTACTTTGCACCCAAATTTACTATTTTGATATTTTCTCATATATGAATTTCATCTATCCAATTACAATGCAACTCACTTTCATCTAATACATCAATTCAATTACAATATAATTGAAATCATTTTTTTAAGCCATTATTTAAAAATCTATCAATATTGATATCCAGTAAATAAATTTGTTCAATCCACAACTTATCAAAATAACGCATATTTTTATTTTTAATTAATTTTTATTTTATAAATTCATTCAGTTATAATATATTAGAAAATAAAAAATAAATAGGAAAATTAATATACTCATTAATTTTTGTACACTATTAAAATGTAACCTCAATTAGTACCCTATATTTACCATATACTCTAAAATTTAATTAATGTTAACTTGGATATGCATCTGATAATTTGATTTGTATTACAATATAAAACTAAATACAATAAAAAAATTATTATTTACCAAGACAATAAATACTTATAATTTTCAACGTAAATAACTTTCTTTTCTCAACTAATGATTTGGTAATTAGGAAAAATAATATTAGTAGGAAAATATATATTTACCAATGTAATAAATATTTATAATTCTCAGGGTAAATAGCCTTTTTCTCAACTAATGAATTTGGTAAATAGAAAAAGTGATATTAGTTGTTAATGGGAATTAATATTCATCTTTGATTGTGTAATTTAGCTTTCAGTATATCACATTTCTAGCTTAATTCGATGTAATTATACACTATTAAGATTTAATACAAGAGAAATTTAAGCATTTATAGTAGGAATGTTTAGGTATACATATGGTCACAAATCATTTATATATAATTGGTTTAAAACACATTTTATCAAACACAATAGCAAATCAAAAAAGCTAAATATACAAAAATTGATTTGTGATTAAAACAATAGAAATGACTTATATTTCTAATTCAAGAATTAGAGTCTAATTCAAGAATTAGATAACTCAAAGGAAGCTTTTGCAATGAAAGTTCGTCTTGTGCGTCTATACGATGTCCCCTCATTCAATAGACAAGAAATATTTAGCATTAAATGCATTATCTATGATTCGTAGGTATTTCCAATTTTCCACCATTACTTTAATTTTTATTAATATTTAATCATATTTCGGAAAAATATTAATTTATTAAATTTTAAATGATTCAGGAACACAGGATTGAATCAACAATTCCAAAAATCTAATTCAAACATTCAAGCACCAGCTAATAGAGGGACAAATTTATGGATTGAAGAACTTCAAATTAGTTTTCAATACTAGGGTCTATAAAGGGACAAACTCAAAATATAAGATTATAATTAATGATAGAACCCGAATGCATCAAACCATGCCAAAGAATTTTCCAAACAAACGCTTTTGCTTAAAGAAGTTTGAAGAGATTCACCAAATAGATAACATTCATGAAGTCACACCCTTTGGTACAATCATAGTTTGATTCGTGATTGAAATATTCGTATTCGATTTTATTTTCAATATTAAATTTTATTCATCTTAGATTCATCATTTTAGTATCGGATTCAAATATTCGATTCATTTTTTAGATTGAGATATATTATCAAAAAAAAATATATACATATTTAAAATAATTGTGTAAGATAATATCTCAATATTAACAAATCCTAATTAATTATCTGATTTAATATTAAGTAATATATACGCATATGTATTCTAATATTTTCTTAATTAATTGATTATAGCCATTTATATATATATATATATATTGTATTATTCAAGGACTAAAATCTTAATGTATCTTATTAGTATATTATATTTATGATATTTTATGTATCTATTCTATTCAATGTTTAATTCGATATTTGTGGATATCGAATCAAATATCCAAATTTCATATTTATATTTTAATAACAATCGAATCAAATCAAATATCTATATTTAAATCCAAATAGTGAATCTTTGAATAAGAATATCGAATATCAAATCTTATATATATATAAAAATAGAATATTTCAATTGCAATTTTCAATAAATTGAAGTGTATTATATTATTCTTTTTTGTTAATCCATACATACACATCTAAATATATATATAAACTCAATTCAATTAATTTCAATTAATTAGTCAATCCAATTTTACCAATTTAAAGGAGTTGTGCAATTATGCATCAAAATAGAAGTTTAAATCCACTTGATTCATAATTGCAATTCTTTTTGAACAATTTAAACTCAATTCCAATTAAATCATTCAAAATAATTTTTCAGTTACCAACCTAAACGTGCACTTTCACTTTTCATTCTCTATGCACGGTCATCACCTCATTCTCCTTTCTTTTAACTGTCGTTTAACCAAACTTAGGCAATTATTTTTTTCTTCCTCGGTCTTTTCTTCCCACTTTTGCCTGCCGCCCATTCCCCTCATATCCCGTAAAACCGAGCGCATTAGGTGAAATTATTTCTCCTTTTCACGCTTTGAGGATTCTCACACTGTGATTTTGAAAAGTGTGATAGTTATTTTCCCAGTATTCGTTGCATTTTTCAATGGATATTTATTTTATGCGCTTTTAAAATAGTAAACTTTAATTTTTATATCTGGATTTACAATGCAGAATTTGTTTGATTACGAAGGTTTGGTTTGTTGACATGTTTCGTAAAAACCAATGAAATTCACTATCAATTTCAAATTGATTCAGCAACATATAAATGTGATTTTTCTCCAACAAAATCTGTAATTATACAACCAATCTAAAAGCTTTCTTAATATAAAAAGTGATGAATAATCTATATTTGATCATTTTTTGCTATGTTCTAGACTTTTAGATGTGCATCAAAAAGGAATGCGGGTTATACACACTCGCTTATATGTAAAGTTAATAAGAAAAAAGGATGAAGCTGGAATATTGAAAAGAAAGCTCCACCCGCATCTTCACTGGGTTTGTTGCTCTTCTAGATACGATTATCCTAGAATCATCATCTAAATATTCGGGGATGCTTCTCAAGGGAGGAGCTAATTGATGCCTTCTAGAGAAGATATTCTTGCCTTAAAGTTCTGTTTATTAATCTATGCATTGCTTATACAAATTCATGCTCAGATACTAATATATTTGTTTAGGGATTGAACTAGATTTACATCTTTATATTGTCTTTTGTTTTTTGCTCCTCAAACTTTAGATTTGTAAATTATATAATAAGCATCATCCATCTACGTTGTCTTATCCGTATACTATGTGCGATAGCTCTAGAATGTCGAAACTGCTTGATATTATGTACACATGAATTAGAAAATCCATTTAATCTTTTTGTTTAGATGGACATGCAGACATGATATCAGAATGTATCAAATGTATGACTAATGGGGACGATGTAATTTTTTTACATGTAATTAGACAAGAAATGGATGGAATACCAATCATAGCCGCGCAGGTGAATGGAATAATAGATGAACATGGCCTAAGACATTCATTATTTGAGTTGAAATCATGTTGTTTCTTGATTTTCTTGGTTTGAATAGAATTTTATTAACCCAAATTACAAATAATGAGTTCTGTTCATTCTCAAAAGATCAAGATGGTGGTGTTAAACGGTTCGTGTTTCTATCACATATTTCTGAGCTATTTATTCAAATTTTAATTGTGTCCCTTATTGTTACTCAATAATTATTTATCGAGTCTTTATACATTTGTTCGCAGAAAACCTTATATCAAATTTAGTGAAGCAAATGTCTTCAGTAAAACTCTGGAGCTATGTGGATCTCAATTGAGAGAGATTACCTGTTTTATGAGAAGACTAGGGGTGTTACTGTTGGGGGTGATACATGTTAACAATGTTTAGATATTAATGGTAAGCAATGACTTATGTAATTATGAATATTCGAAAATATGATACATTTCTAGAAATAAAGGTGGAAGATATTAGTAGGAATGTATACGTTTTGTAACATTAATTATTTAAAACTCTATAAATTTGTTAGTCTTAAATACTAAAATAATGTTTAGATTTATCCATGACAACTTGAGTAAGGTAGTCATTTGGACCATGAAGTGTCTCCAGCTTATGAAACAAATATATAATTTATAAGAATCAATTGAAGTAGTAGTTCTCTAATGAGCTCGAGGAAACATGAGCAGCCGATAAATCTTTTTCCTCTTTTTTTTTTCCATAATGTGAAAACTTAAAATCCCACCAAAAATAGCATTCTGCTAAGATTTATAAAACTTTTTATTCACCAAAATATTGTGCCTATAGGCATTTAGCGTCACCTAATTTAATTTTTTTTTGCACAAAACAAAGATGCTTAATGAGTATATTGTACATATTTCACCCAATCTTTGAGAAACAAGATTCAAAATCTTGAATATTACTACGTACTCCTTTTAGTAGTTTGTGTTTTAATAATATATACAACTTGAATATTACTATGTATTTCATTTAGTAGTTTGTGTTTTAATAATATATATGACTTAAATATTACTCCTACATATCCCACTTAGTAGTTTGTGTATGATATATAATATGATATTATTATTTAAAGTAGTATTAACTATTGTATTATAAAATCGTAATATTTTTCCGTACGGAGTACAGGTGATGTCCTAGTTCACTAATAATAATGCATAAATTTTATCCAACAATTATTTAAAAAAATAATGACAATCTATAAAATGAAATAAACATAAAATAGAAGTGAGAATGATGACACTTTCATTCGTTATCAGTCTTTCTACCCATACACATAATTTTTGGCAAAGTGAAGATAGGCAGCAAAAGACAGTGCACTAAGCACCGCCAGCAGCCAGTAGAAATAATCAAGATGTGCTCGGTTCAAGTCGTCGGAAAACCAGCCTCCTCCGCCGTCTCCGCTCGTCGCCTTCTGAATGGCCGATATCAAGAAACCGCTCGTAAGGCTGCCGACTCCGAGTATGCTAAGATACAGAGCAAGCCCAATGCTCTTCAGCTCATTAGGAACTTGATCATAGAAGAACTCCTGCAAACCAACCATGCCAAAAACATCCGAGATCCCGGAGAGCGTGTACTGTGGCGCCAGCCACCACACGCTCATCGGGACCATGTCCGCGACCGCGAACCCGTGCTCGCGAGCAGTCTCTAGGCGCTTCGCCTCAACAACAGCTGCAATTATTATAGATGATAGAGACAGAACGAGTCCAATTCCAATTCTCTGTAGCACCGATATACCTGCAGGTTTCTTGGTTATTAATCTAGCAATGGGGACGAAAGCTCGATCGTAGACTGCGACGAAGAACATGATGGATAATGAGATGCAGAGCTGGAGGGAAGCGGCCGGGATCTGGAAGGAGGGGCCGATGTGGCGGTCCATGGTGGAAGCTTGCTTTGTGAAGAGAGTTGATGGCTGTGCATACACTATGGAGTAGCCTAAAGATGTGCACCATATTGGGACAAGCCTAATCATTGCCTTGGCTTCTTCATTACTGGATTTCTTGTCTTGAGATGAACCATCAAATGCAAGCAATGAATTTCTCATAGACCTATTATCATATAACTACATATGTAAGTAGGTAACAAATTAATTATTCAAATCTTGAAATTAAAATTGAAGGACTTACTGAAGCTGAGAATTATTGTTCTTGTCTATGTTGAAGCGGTAAGTGATGGAGCCTATGCAGAAGAAAAGCAAGGAAAAACACATAACGATAGAAGGTATTCCGAATCCGATTACCCAACTGAGATTCTCTTGAGTGTAGTTGAGAAGAGATAGAGCTAGAACTATGCCTAAACAAGAGAACCAGAACCACCAGTTGAAGAATGAGCTTTTGGCGGCGGATTCTTTTGCATCTCCGACATCAAACTGGTCTGCCCCCAAATGCTTGTAGACAAGGCTTATGCCCTCCTTGAGCAAATGCAATTAAGTACAAGGACAAGAAGAAGAAGACTGTCTCAAGTTGAGATGAATAACAGAGAGTGTTGTTTGTATTGTTTTTGCAGGTGGAGGAATTCAATGAGTTGAGAGCAGATGATAGAGTTAACAAGACAAGTCCCTGTTCAAACATCACAACCCATTATCATGCTACCTACAATATTTTGATTGTACGTACGTTATCCTAATTTCTTTCTTTTCAAAATCTCGTAAAATTAAACACAAAAAACTAACCAAGATATACAGTATGGATGAAAGAATAATGGTCCTGAATCGGCCCAGAAACGAGTCAGCAAGAAGAGCACCCAGAATCGGCGAGAGGGCCGCCGTGCCGTACCATATGTTCAAGTTGGCGGCGGCGGCGGCGGTGGATTGGCCCAACACACCAGTTAAATAGCTGACCAAATTAGAGCTGATTCCATAATAACAAAACCTCTCGCTCATTTCACAACCTACCATGAACGAAGCTGACTTCCAACTACCGGATTTCGACCGAACGGAGGCGCGGCCCTTGAAGTCGACGGATCCAGGGACGACGTCGTTTTCCGCCGCGGGTATTCCTTCTCCGGCTGCGGCCACAGCCATTACTGCAAGTCAATGTAACAACACCGGCCCCTCCTGATGATGTTATCAACTCCGGCCCGGTTTTAAGTGATGCTCAAAGAGAAGAAATGGTCTCCATTGTTTCAGTTGAGGAGATTAAAGCGGCCCTTTTCGCTATCAATGATGATAAGGCCCCGGACCAGATGGCCATTCATCCACATTTTTGGAAGCAAATTGGAACCTCATTGGTCAGGATATTCATGCTGCTGTACAAGTGTTTTTCTCCTCGGATACCTCCCCATTATTAAGTATTTGTGTGGTTGAGAGAAGAAAATGACAAGAGAGAAAAGTGAGAAAGAAAACTAAGAGAGAAATATATGAGAAATTGAGCCAAAATAATGTAGTGTTTGGTATGAGAAAAAGAGAAAAAGAAAGAAGTATTTTTTTCTCTAGCTCCCTTGTTTGGTCGTATAAAAAGTAAAAAGAGAGAAATAATATTTAGTTCAAAATAACAAAGAAACCCTTATTTAGAAAAAAAGAAGAAAACATTATTATTTATTTATTAATCAAGCAAATAACATAAATCTTATCATATTACAAAACATTCATGATTTATAAAATACAAAAAAATACATATAACTCTATATATTTGCTGAAACATTATAAACAAAAATAAATAAATAAATAAAATAAAATTGGGCACCAAAGCATACTATTTTTGTTTGTATTAATTTCAAAGTATATAAATCGATAATAACAGGATGGAATTATCTCATACTTTAATATAATAGTATATGCATAATATATGGAATATAGTAGAAGATTTTTTGTGACCAAAGATTTTTTCTTACTTTGAAAATAACAATAGTAAGGGTAGAATAGTAAAAATTCCATCTCACTTTTACTTCTCTCCATTTTCTTCTCAAGTTTAGAGAGAGATGATTTTTGGCATGAGTCCCACCTATTTTTCTTTTCCTTCTCTTCTATTTCTCTCCCTAACTCATCAACTAATTATCACATTATCTCCTGTTGTGCTTTCCTCTATTTCTTTCCTCTCTATTTCTCTTGAAACAAACACAATGTAAATATTACGATCGTTACCCTAATCCCCAAAACAAAGGAAAACCCGTCGGTTGGCGACTTTCGGCCTATTGCTTGTTGTAATGTGATCTACAAAATAATCACAAAGATCATTACATCACGCCTTGCTAGACATTTATGACTTCTTGATAGGTAAATCACAATCGGCATTTATTAAAGGAAGGACCATTTTCGATAATGTGTTCCTAGCTCAAGAATTAATACGTAGCTATGAATGCAAGTGGGTCACACCTAGATTTGCCATGAAAATTGATCTAAAGAAGGTTTATGACACTCTTTCGTGGGATTTTCTCCGAGAGTGCTTATTGGACTTAACTTTATTAGATCACTACAAGAAATCTGCCTTACACCGACGGAATTTCCGACGGACACAAGGCGGGTCGGCGGTTTTCAACGGATTTTCGAGGGATTTTAAATTTATACGTACCGACGAGGTTTTCGACGGATTTATCCGTCGTTAATTATATCGACGGAATATTTCCGTCGTTATTTATTAAATTTTTAAAATTTTTTTTTATTATTTTCGACGGATAATGTCCGTCGATATTTATTACAAAAAATGTTTAATATTTTAAAATTTAAAACCGAGGGACATATCCGTCGATATTCCCTCGGTGATGCCCTAAAACACTGAGAATACGATGTCCTCTTTCATATTCGGGAATCGACATTGTAATCTTTCAAAATCCGCCGATTTCATCCTCTCCTCGGCGGCGAATTGGTCTCCCTCGGCCAGTGAACTCGTGTTGCCGCCGTGTCGCCGCCATCGTGGAGCTTCAATGCCGCCGCCGAAGTCGTCCTCTGCCTCGGCCAGCGCCATCGTGCCGCCGCCATCGTCTTCCGCTGCTGCCGCTGCCTCCCAGCCGGTGCAAAGACACGCAGCCGTGTCGCCGCCATCGTCTTTCCTAAAGGCACAGTTCAATTCAAAGCTTTTGTGGTTTCCTAGGTAAAGTATGTATAATTTTTTTTACTAATAATGTTGTTTCTTGTTTCTGTAACTATGGTTATCAAATTTGCGTTGGTTCTGTAGATTTTGCATAATGTTGAACAAATGAAAGCATAAATCAATGTCAAATGCGAAGTTCAGGGTAGTTACATCTTGTCTCTTACAGTTGGTTCTGTAGGTTCTGTAGAGTTTGTTTGAACATCTTGTCTCTTACAGTTCTATATTGGATTTGTTATCATTTTGGAGGCCATGGGAGTAGGATTGGGATGAGCCGGGGTGGGATTCTCTGTAACGAGGTATAGGGAACTGTAGATTGTTCATTGTTGATATGAAGATCAGCTTAAATACATCGGAGATATTTTTGGACAGTTGGTCTATTTGGTTGCAAATCTGTTTGAGAACAATCTTGATCCCCTGCTTGATGCAGATAAGTTCGACAACCTTAAACCAGTACCTTTGTTTAATGTATTTGTGTTGCATGTGCTTAACTTCTTGCAATGTTGTATAACTGAAACAGTTATTCATTCTCCAAATGTTATTGTATTAAGTATACAGTTTTACCACTTTGTGAAATACTCTGCATACTATGCATAAGCTTTTTGTAAAATATACATAACATGTGTTGTCCCTAACTAAATGGTGGAACACATTGCGAAAAGCATTTCACACCTTAAACCCTTTGTGCATACTTAGTATTATGGAAAAACATTTAATTGTTATCTAAAAAATGTTCCTGTATTATCAAGTCGAATAGATCTTTAATGAAATAGCAATAATTCTTAATGTAGGTACTGTGTATGGGATACTCCCATAAGTACTCTCTAGGAATTTTTTCAACCTAAGTAGCAGTTGTGAGCTCTTAATTCTATGCATGTCATTCATTAACCATAGCAGAAAAAATCACTCATTTGAAGAAAGTCAATGGAGAGCATCCATAAACTGAACGTTCCTATCAGTAAGGGCATCATATGGACTGGTCTTTAGTATTTTGAATCCAATAATTGAGACTCTGCATCTTATGTAATTATGATTGTGTCCAAGTTGCAAAGTATACAAATTTTTGGGTCCACTATTTCTTCCTAACAATATTCTGTCATACATGTATTTAATGAGGCATAGATGAATTTGTAGTAATTAGATTCTAGTTATTCTATTAGTCACTGTCTCTGTTGAACAGAGGCAGTGACTTAATTTTAGGCTAATTATTTCATCAACTTTTTATTAGGTTAACAAAAAATGAGCCGTTTGTGGATGTATAAGTTAACACTATGACACCTTCATGGCAATTCACTTTAAAAATGGAAAATCCTCTAACATATGAAGGCTTTGAAGATTCATGTAAGTTTCCGAAAATATAAAATCTATTGCAATTGCTAATTATATTTTCCTATAATTAAGATTATGTTTTTTTTTGTGGTTTGAACTTTAGGAAGAAGTTAAGCAGATTGCAGCTCTTGAGGGTCCAGGTGCAGATTTGAATGATATATTTTTTAGGGTGGACGGGGCCAAGGATAAGAAGCGGCGCCTCTATGGGAATCCTCATGCGACCTCGAGCCAGACGACCGACACACACGATACAACTCAACCTTCGTGCATGAGCTTCAGGCTATTGTTGAGTCGGAGCGAGAGGCCAGACGGACATTGGAGTCCAAGGTCGATGGCTTGGAGAGGCTCATCTCGCGATTGGCCGTCGCTTCACAGGATCCCTCGAGCAGACGCGATGAGGACTCTAACTCACAACAGTCCACACCTCCTGCTTGATGTTTGATATTAACAACTACTTTTGAACAACTACTTTTGAACACACGTTGCTATGTTATAACTTTATATTTGTGTTTATTTGTGATTACTACTTCGTTTAGTTAAATGTTTAAGTCTTTCAATATATTTGTGTTTATTACTAGTTCGTTGAATGTTGGTTTTGTTTGTTATGACAGGTTGTCGTAACTGGGTACGAAAAAACAATCGAAAGCTATCTGAAAAAAAAATCTTACCGACGGAAAACCGACGGAAATTTCCGTCGGTATCCAGTCGCTTTTAACAGAAATTGCAGACGGAGTTTACCGACGGAATTATCCGTCGATGCACGCCGTCGAAATGAGCTCGTCGGCGGTGGTCGTCGGTTAAATTTTTTTACGGTACTGTTCGTCGGTATTTCGTCGGTATATATTACCGACGGACTTAATTCCCGTCGGTATGACTTACCGACAAGGCCAACAGGACTATAGATTTTCCGTCGGTATTCCGTCGGTATCATCTCTAGCGACGTAAAAATGATAATATACCGACGAAATTTTCCGCTCTGTAAAACATAGTTTTTTTGTAGTGGATGAAGGATAAAATGTTAAGTGTTTCTCTTATTGATCAATCAATGTATTTATACAAAGAGGAAACGGGGAACTCTCTTGTGTAATGCTTACGCCTTTCTTAACTGACTAACTACAGTAGTTGTCTAACTAACTGCACCCAAATGTTCTGAGAAACCCATAGTATGGGGGCAGATTGAACAAGAGCTGAAAAGGAGATAGGTATTCCAGTGATGGAGAAGGTAAGCGGTTTATGAGGTAAGTTGCTGTAGAGAATGCATCTCACCAATATTCATAAGGTAACTGAGCTTGAGCCAGCAAAGTAAGACCAAGCTTGGTTACATGCTGGTGTTTTCTCTCAACACTCCCATGTTGTTGGTGAGTGTGAGGACATGGGTACCTTAGGGAGGATAAGAAAGATTGACGTGGTCGAAGCTCTCCACCCCAATCTGTTTGAAACACCTTAATCATATCTCCAAACTGCCTTTCCATAATAGTAAAGAATTCCTTCACAACATACTGGCTTCAAATTTTATTCTCAACGGACAGACCCAAGTAAAACTAGTCGCATCATCAACAAAGTGAATGTAATATTTAAACCATGTTGTAGAAGATGTCAAACCACAAGTCATTGTACAATAACACAAAAGGTTTGGTAGCTTTGCTGTGAGTAGACAAAAAAGGGTTTTGATGAGTTTTACCCATAGAACAAGCATCATAGAAAACAGAGTCTATAGTTTTTGCAGGTGCCTTGTGCATCACTTTCAACACATTATTCAAAGTGTCAATACATGGATGACCTAGTCTATTATGCCACATTCTGACAATATTATTGATAAGCCTAGATGTGTAGCTCTTTTATTCATTTAATACGTGTGCTTTTTGTAGCGATAGTGCAGGTTTTCTAGCTAAAATGGAGGAAAGTGGAAGAAATGCAAGGAAAAATGAAGTGATGAGAAATCTAGGCTTCAAAGTTGTTCACAGCCCAAAAATGAAGGAACCTGGGCTGCAGAGAGTAATTTGGGCATGGGCAGTACTGGGCCACGAGATAGAAATGTTGAAGGAATTATTTAGGCCCAAGCACCCGACCCATTTGTCCTGGTTGCTGATCCTGGCGGGAAAAGGAAGATTTGCTACAGTACAGAAGTACAAGCTAGCAAGCTAATATCCAGGAGACCATGCCTCTACCCAGTTGGCAAAAGCACCTATCCTCTGCAGCAGTGACGGAAACTAGAACTTTTTAGTCGGAGGGTCGAAATAGACATAAGAAAGAAATCTTGTCGATCGGAGGGTCGAATGAAGTGAAAAAAACAATGGTGGAACAAAGAATTTCAACCCCTACATAGACGAAATTCCAGGCGGTCCCCCCCGCTCCGTCCCTACTCTACAAACCCAATGCTCAAGAAGATATTTTTGAAGGAAGAGAAAAAGCAGGGCATATATATACAATGGTCTTTATCATATTCAAGAACAACTTTGGAATCACTTTTTCATTCTCATATTTTCTCAATTAGAAGCGTTTTAGAAGTTTCCAGTTCTGTAACAAAACACCATTAGAGTAGCTCAAATTCTCTCTTAAATTTCTGCCTAGTTAGTAAACTTTACTCTTGATGAGTCGATTTCGTAGCTTATTATATCTGCATGAAGTGTCTCTTAACTATGCAGGCGAGACACTTTTGTTGGCAGTTATGCAGGAATTAAAGCTGATTAGGCATGTGATGTGGTAATGATGTGGCAACGCGTTTTACAACTGGAATGTCGTGATTATGATCGAAATTGGCCAGGAAAAGGAAGGAAACTTGACTCTGACGAAACTTTCACCGTCAACGGTCATTGCCTAAAAATTTATCATGCTGCTGCAATGATGGATGATGTGGACGAGCAAGGCTTGTCCGTTCCCTCTTACGTTTGAATCTTTGAAGAGGAGATATAGCCGAAGACTCTAAAGAGAGGCGCTTCCGGGAGGCAACCTGTGCTGTAATTCATTTAGTTTATTTGATTTTGTATTTTTCGTGTGATTTTATGCTTGTTGTTGTTTCTTTTCTTTTTCAGATTTTTGGCTAAGTATGGAATTGGGATTAAAGTGTAAGGAGATGGAAATTGGAGGAGCAAAAATTGAAGAGACGAGAAATTTGGGGCTTAATTGCAATTCTCACAACTTCTGGGGACCAAAATTAAGTCAAGGAATTTTTTGAGGGACTTAATTGTATAGATAGACAATATTTGGGGCCAATTGAAGTTGAGGAAAAGGTGGGGGCTAAATCGAAAAGAAGGAGGGGTCAGATCTCTCAACTGCACAAGTGGGTGGACCTAATTGCAAAACTTAGTGTTGGTCCGGAGACGAAAAGTCGTGTAGAGGGGGGGGGTGAATACACTCGAGCTCGTTTCTTTTTCTCGGTGAAGGTCACTGAAGCCGATGTTTGCAGAATCGATGAACAAGTGCCAAATAAGCCTTCGATCACTGGGGTCAAAGTGAGTCGCCTTCGAGCTCTTCTACCGACCGATGTCGGTATTACGAAACTCCGCCTGAGACCGTAGTGCGGATAAGTGTTAGGCCCGGAGTCGTCTCTTTTGAAAACGTGTTTTCGCAATGTAAAGTCTTTTGTGTGCGCTTTTTAAGATACGTTTTATGCAAGCCGATGATTTAAAACTAGGGTTAAATGCAATGCGATAAAACAAGAAATAACACAAGCGATTTTTAACGTGGTTCGGATAACGGATCCTACGTCCACGGTCCCGAACTCAGCAGGAGAAACTTGTTGATTAATCTCGAGCAAGTCTCAAAGCAAGGAAACCGTACGCAGACGGATCCTTCTAAGTTATAGTCCTTAGCGACTTTTACAATCCAAACCTAAGTTTAGAAGGGAGGGAATATTCTCCAACCGAGAAGGAGTTCTTACAACAAGAACGATTCACTAAATGTGAACTCCTTCGAATCTAAGCTATGAATCTAGCAATGAGCTTAGTTTAGAGAAGAAAGGGATCAAAGAGCTCTGAGAGATGAACTACAAGAAGTGTTCTATGAAAACTAGTTCGTCTCTCGGATAAGCTTGAAGGTTCTAGAGCGTTGTGAGCTTGAATGCTTTCCCTTGATTTCGCGTATATTCCTCCCGTGTTTCGAAATCTTCAAATCCTTCTCTATTTATAGCCGTGAGTTGTGGCATATGTCCGTTGGAGACGACGATGCCACGTGTCACAAGCCTCCAAAGAAAACGGCCATAAATTCGAGCTAGTTGCAGCGGGCGCTTAATGCACCTGTTCATGAGAGTAGCTTTACCGTAGAGTAGGTAAGCATTGTCGGCCTCTCATTGGGTCGAGGTTTGTAGTAGGTGAGAGTGTCAGAGTTGACCGTTCAAACAACCTCGTATGTCTTCTGCTGAACTATTCGAAAAGACTTCAGGTGCAAGGTCGCTTTCTGTTGGGTACGATGGATCGAATACGTCTCTGTCTTCTTCGGTCGAGTCGTCCGACCGATGAAGTGAGCTTCGATAGTCGGTTGGTCGATCGCGAAGGTATTGTGCTTGCATAGGTTCTTCCGCCGATGACCATCAGCGATAATGTCTTCTACCGAGATCGGGTAAGCCGATGCGCTGTCTCCACTGAAGTTTAGCATTCGGCTTCCGACGAAGAATGCAAGCGATTACACCGATGACATGGGGTTCAAAAGTATCTTCGTCAGAAGATCGGTTCAACAACTACCCCGTACGGGACTTAGACAAAAATAATAAACATAACATCAAGTCTAACCTATACATCGCCTAATCCTATCGACACACTAATCTACCGATATCAGCTCGGTTTTGGGATCTTCAATTCCATAGTACTACTATGATTTCCCCAATTTCTTTTAACCCTAGAACAACGAGTATCAATCTACCGACTCATATCCAACAATTTCCCCCTAATTGATGATGCCAAAACCTCTATACTCTAACATCTATTAAAGATACCGTCCCTACCGACAACAATTCCCCCCTTAAAGTATCTCGAGGAAAACCGATAATAGTAAATGAACTTCAGCAGTGAGAGAAAGGCAAGATCGTAGAAACCGATGTGAGTGTGTGTCGATCACTTGGTGATCGGCGTGAAAACATGACACTAAAAAGCTTAAAGACAATGAGCGATTGTCTAGCAAGCGATAGGAACTCTTATAGATAGATCGTCAAAGTACAAAGTTCCTATGCTATTACAAAGAATTATAAAAAACAAAGAGGAGAAATCACCGCCGTCCGTCCGAAGCTCCGAGTCTTCTTCTTGAAATCCGTCGAGCGATCACCGGAGGGTCCAGCAAGTAAAATTTATAAATCCTTTTGCGCAAAACCCCGGATTTCCTCTTGATCTTCTGGTCTATGCGGATGTAACTCATGCTGATAGGCTGCAGATTCGATTTCTTCTTCGATAGACTTTGTGATGATAATGCCTTTAGCAGTCATGGGAGGAGGATATCTTCTGAATGCAGGTGCTTTCACAGAATGTTCGGCTTCTTTCATGATAGGCAAGAACCGTTCTCCGAGTTCGGAAAAACTTCATTAAAACACTCTTCGAATAGTTGATCGCCGGAATGTCTTTCGGATAGAAGCCCCATACATACGGATTTTTAACAAACATTTCTTTGAGAGTCTCCCATTGATCATTCAGATCAGCAGGTACCCATTTGTCCACATGAGGTGCAGGAATCAGCTTCATACGAGGAGTTCTGATAGTAGTCCTCCTGTTCCTCGATCCTCTGGGTATCTGTTTTCTCGGATCGGCCGCCGACTTATCGATAGGCTTTTCATTCTTGCCGTGTCGCCCATCCTTTTCTTCTCACGGAGAGCGGCCGCTCTAGTGTCTCCTCGTCCGAGACTCGGTCCTTGCCGTCGCCTCCCGTGTCGCTTGTTCTTCCGCTTATCCGCTCGGGTGTAAGAGTAGATATGGGAATACTCGAGCAAGTAGCTTTGATTTCGGTCGAAAGAGCCTTAGCAAAATCTTCTTGGGCTTTCTTCTTTTGCTCTTCGACCGTATTAATGACCTTTCTCTTTCCTTCGCCCCCGACGCCTTTGCCCTTAGGCTTTTTTTCGCCGCTTCACCCGCTCCTCTAGCCGACGCTCCCGGTCCAGCTTGTCTTGCAGCTCTTGGGCTATTCCCGAGGTCGAATGCCTCTTGCTCCGCTTTTGATTTAAACTTCTTGACCGGGGAGGAAGGAGTAGTGGATTCAAGAGCGATTTCCTTCCCCCGACCTCTCGTGGCAAATGTTGAGACTCTTCTTCTTCTTCACCGGCTCTTCAAGGAATTGAGCGATTTCGTCTATGTGCGCAGTCGAAGAGGAGATAGGGGTGGCTTGTAGTGGGAAATCAAGGAGAAGGACCTCGTAGATGTACCTTTACGAGTAGATGGTCCCGCCTCCGAGCCTGTTCCCCCGAATCTCTGCGCCGAGGGCTCTGTCGGCGGAGGAGGGCCCCGCCTCCCGAGCCTATCCCTCAAGGATCCGGACGTTAGCCGTATCCGTATCAGGTTCATCTTTCACAATATCTTCCCCCCTTTTTGGCATCGCCAATATTTGCCGGGGAGGTGCGGATAGCTTTTACGTCCCGCTCCAGTTGTGCACGTAATCTTTGATCCGGGTAATCGTGTCATCAAAATCACCGACCAAGTTGCGTAGTTTTCCCAGCTTTCTCCCGATCGCCTCTAGATTTCTTCAATCGAAGCGGCCGACTCCCGACGGAGTTTCGGTAGAGCTTGATCATTTGATTCTCGTTATTTCTTTCGAATGGCTTTTAAGGCCTCACTGTTGCTTGATGGTCGTTTGAAGAGAAATGGTTGCTATCTTGTTTCTCTCATCTATGAAGCCTTGAACTGCTTTTCATGGCCCGAGTCACTGCTCCGAGAAAGTTTTATGCTGAGCGGCAAGCGACTGCCGACTCGTGCCTGTTAAATCGGCCTTTTGAGCACTTAGGGCTCGCTCAACTATCTCCTTGAAATCCGGTCCGAGAAGCCTCTTTAGGAGTTGAGATGTCGGCGGCCAACTTACTTAGAGCTTCGTTCCGAGCCTTGGTGTACTTCTCCCATTTGAAATGAACATCTTTGGCTAGGAGTCGATTTTTCTCACCTTGGCGTTTGATAGCCCTTCGTTGACGTAACGTGAGGACACGGAACCGATGGGTTGTATCTAATAAGAGCCGGTTCCGAGCCTCTCGCTCGTAGAAACGAGATCAACCGCTCCCTACCGTACTCGGAGCGGCCATTGTAGCCTCACCGATGTGACTATGGGTGGTGTTGGGCTCTTCTCTTGGGGAGTTTGTCCCTCTGCGCAGATTCTCCCCCGGTCCGCTTCCTTGGGTTTGCCATCCATCTCCTCATCTTGATCATCATTATCACCTTTATCGAAGGTGGAGATGGGGGCGGAGTCAGTTTCGGTCGAGCTCTCAAGCTCGCAAATAGAGCATTGCAGCTCTCAAATCTTCGAAGGACGCCACATCAGCTGGCTCTCCGAATCCAATCTTGGCTTGGAGCTCTTGCTCCTTTGTCAGTAGCTCATCTGGTGACTGCTGGGATTTGGCAAAGTCAATAAGAATGTCCCAGTGCAGAAACCTTAAGAGCATCTGAGCTCTTGTCCTTACTGGCTATTTCAACAGGATCTGCGTGCTCGGCAATTTCGGGTATCCCTTGGGAATCTCAGCTGCAGCACGTAGTCGAGTGGTGTCAGTTGTTGTCCACTCAGCAGTAGGTTCGGGTGACGGTTCCTTCTTGTCAGACTCTGTTTCCTCAGAGCTGATCACTTGGACCTTGTCCTTGATCGTCGCTCCCTCGATTCCAGTATCTGAATCGAGTAGTTGCTCCTCTTGAGTAGAAGGAGGAGCTGGCTCAATAATGGTAAGAAATAAATGCTCCTTAACAACTGAATGTAAGCGACTGATGCATTAAATGCGGCATGCTTCTGAACAATTTAAGTGACGATACTACGCAAACCTCTTCAGCTGAACTTATCAGCTGGTTACCATCATTTATCAGGAGGATGGTTGTGCGGACGACCATGTTCCCCCTTGCTGTGTACAGTGTGCATCTCCCAACTGAGTCACTGTACTAAGTTTTCTGACCTGTCGTGCTGATTCCATACTGATACCAATTGTTGCTAAGTATATCATTATCAGTAGTTGGCTTCTACTGACTTGTCTCAGTAGGATCTAGCAGACCTAGCTCAACCGATAGTTCTCCGAACCTTGTTCTCGCCTAGTGGTTTGGTCGAGATGTTCCGCCCTTTGCTTATCGGGATGGATTTTCTCCATTCGATGTCCTTCTTCTCGACATGGTCTCCGATGAAGTGATGTCGAATATCCACGTGCTTGCATCTCGTATGCGGAACCGGGTTCCGGAGTTATAGCTATTGCACTGGTGGAGTCACGTAGATGGGCACTTCATCCCGAAGTTATACCATAATCTCTCAATTGTTGTCGAAGCCAAAGGATCTCGGGCACAAGAACTTCCTGCAGCCATGTACTCGGCCTTCGGTAGTGGACGTAGCTACCGAGTGCTGTTTCTTTGAAAACCACGATATCGCTTCTTGCCGCCTAGGAACCGACATGTTCCGGAAGTTGATTTTCGATCTATCCCGCATCCCGCATAATCGGCATCGAATAGCCTGTTAGTGTTAGATTATCATCGGCAGGATACCATAACCCAACATCGGTGTTCCTCTTAGATATCGCGAGAATCTTCTTCGCCGAGTCTAGATGACTTCGCTTGGGATTCGCCTTGAAATCTTGCATACACCTACAAAGATAAGTTATGTCGGTCGGCTAGTCAATTAAATAAAGTAAAGAACCAATAATAGCTCTATAATCGGTAGAGTTAACGTAAGCTCCCTCATTGTCTAGATCGATTTTAAAGTTTGTGTTCATGGGGATCTTGACCGGCTTGCTTTGGAATCACGTACCGAATCTTTTGAGAAGATCTCGAGTGTATTTGGCCCGATTGATGAAAATTCCTTCACTGATTGCTTTACTTGAAATCCAAGGAAATAATTCATCTCTCCCATCATAGACATCTCGAATTTCTCCTTCATCATTTTCTCAAACTGCTGACATATGACTTCGTTTCTGCAGCCGAAAATGATGTCGTCCACGTAGATTTGCACCAGTAGAATGTCATCTTCTGACTTTATGCTGAATAGAGTGCGATCTACTGTCCCCTTCTGAAAACCTTTCTGAAGTAGAAAGTCTGATAGGGTATCATACCAAGCCCTGGGTGCTTGTTTTAACCCATACAGAGCTTTCCTAAGTCTGTACACTCGATGTCCTCGCTGAAAGCCAGGTGGTTGTTCAACGTAGACTTCTTCCTTCGGACGCCGTTCAGAAAAGTTGACTTCACATCCATCTGGATATACTTTAAAACCTTGATGTGTTGCATATGCTAGGAAAAGACGAATGGCTTCCAATCTGGCGACTGGAGCGAATGTTTCATCAAAGTCAATTCCTTCACTTGACTGTAACCTTTTGCAACTAGTCGAGCTTTATTTCTGACAATGACGTTGTTTTCATCTCGCTTGTTCTTGAAGACCCACTTTGTTCCGATCACGTGCTGATGTCTAGGTCTGTCAACAAGCTCCCATACTTCATTTCGCACGAATTGGTTCAGCTCTTCTTGCATGGCTATGACCCAGTCAGATCTTTAAGTGCATCCTCTATCGATTGAGGTTCATCTGTAGACAGAAAACAAGAGTAAAGTGAGCTTTCGCCTTGACTTAATCTTGATCTTGTCCTTATAGTAGCTGACGGATCTCCAATGATTAGATCTGAAGAATGAGCATCGAGCCACGAGCGTCTGAGTCGGGCTTCTTCTTCTGATACTACTTCGCACGCCGTAGGGAGTATTAGGCATTTCAAGAGGTACTGTTCTCGTGATCAAGCAATTCAAGAAGAAGATTAGGATCTACCGAGTTTCCAGTTCAGGGGGCATTTAGCTCGGGAACATTTAACGTTCCCCCCCGAGTTTATATTCTCGTAGAGGTCTCGGTTACCACGGGGCTTCCTCATCGACCGTTGTTTACCCGTTGTTGATTCTGCTCGGAGAATCAACCGGTCGCCTACATTGCTTGTCGATCGAGTCCGAATTTCATCATCGTCCGACTCATCATCCCAACAATGCCGGGATCTTCTCGCCTTTATCATTCATCCGAGATCCCGTAGCTTGCTACTGACATCTTCAGTGTTTGGCTCGGTATCTTTCCTGTCCTCAGTAACAAACTCATCAAAAACAACATGAGGGCTTTCGCAAAGAGTCCGATAGTTAAAGACTCTGAATGCTTTGCTGACCCGAGAGTATCCTAAGAATACTCCTTGATCAGATTTGCTGTCAAAGACTTTCAACTGGTCTTTCCCATTATTGTGGATAAAGCAAGGACAGCCAAAAATATGGAAATGAGAAATAGAAGGAATTCTCCCTTTCCACAGTTCGTAAGGCGTCTTCATGTGTTGCATTGTAAGCAGTGAGCGGTTCTGAGTGTAGCAGGCTGTGCCCGTAGCATCTGCCAAAAACTTTGAGGATAGTCCGTAGTCCGCTAGGAGCGTTCTTGCTCGCTTCTTTGAGTGTTCTGTTCTTTCGTTCAAAGAAGTCCGTTCGGCGAGGGGTGCGTGCGGACTGATGTCTCGTGCTGAATTCCCTCTTTATCGCAGTACTCTTTAACTACTGAGTTTAGAAACTCTGTTCCTCTGTCTGAGCGTATCCTCTGTATCTTGATGTCTTTTTCCACACTGAGCTTTTTCAGTAGATTAGACGGACTCGGTCGAACATCGACTTTATTGGCGATGAAGATGACCCAAGTATATCTCGAGTAGTCGTCTATGACGACTAGGGCATACTTCTTGCCTCTTATAGTCACTGGAGAGACTGACCCGAAAAGATCCATGTGGAGCAGCTGAAGGATTCCATCAGTGGAAGGTGAAGGAATAGGTGGATTGCTCTTCTTTGTCTGCTTTCCCTTCAGGCATGCTTCACAATTTCTTTCTTTGATAAAAGATTCCTTGGGCAGTCCTCTGACTTTAGAGTTCTTTGCGAGCTTGTTCATAGTCTTGAAGTTCAGGTGGCTGAATCTCTTGTGCCATAGCCAGCCTGACTTGTCACTTGATTTAGTCTGTGCAAGCAAGCAAGCCTCGGGTTCTCGTAGCTTTTCCGGTTGCAACATAGATGTTCTTCTTCCGTGAGCCTGACAACACTGTTTTCCCTGTAGATTTGTCAACAACATCACAGAAACCAGCGTCAAAGATAACTCTGTTAAGATTATCACAGAATTGACTGACAGAAAGGAGATTATGTTGAAGTCCTTCAACATATGTTACTCTTGGAACTGAGGCAGTCCCAATGTTCAGTGTTCCATATCCCCTTGTGTAGCCTTTGGAGTTGTCACCAAACTCAATTCTGGGACCATCTTCTTGTACGTAGTTGGTCGACCAGACTCTTCTGATGTGTCATGTGTCTCGAGCAGCCGTTGTCCACTATCCAAGGGTCCTTATGCACCCGCAAAACGAAAACATTTTTTAGGTACCCTTTGGTTCGGTTGGGTCCTTACAGGTTAGGTGGGTGATTTCGAACCCAGGATCTCGCTTAGGAACCTTAGAAGTCTCGAGACTTCTTCTTCGAACCTTGTCGCCTTCTCTCTTTAGGACTTGGAGATACTGACTTCTTGTTGACTTTGGGTTCGGGAGCTTTCTTCTTCCGAGTCTTAGCGCTTCTCCCGACCCCGGGCTCATAGTAGTATGAACCGTGCTCGAGCCGGATGCTCATACAAAGTGGTTCTCTATACTTGTTCGCCCATCCGACCTTCTTGGTTCCCCCTGAGTTTGATCGTGGTGTCCTGGGGCTGGAACCATTGGTCAGCTGCTTCTTCTGGTTGCTCGACTGAGGTGCAATAATTTTCTGTTTGTTCTTCGCCCGAGGTGGAGTGACAAACAGCTTTGTACTTTCCCTCCGACGAACCTATCGGGCGCCAAGTCCGAGCTCTTGGAAGTGGAAGCTTCATGTTTGTAGCCAAGGCCTTCCTTCACAGCGGTTGGCCATTGTGCTCGAGCATATTTTCCAACTTCTCCTTAGCTCCAAGGTACTCGTTCGATCATCAGTCATCTCCGGACTTCGTCACTTCTTCCGGAGTGAATCATAATCCTTCAGTACGTTTGAGAGCTTCGACCGAGCTGAGCTATTTCGCCTCTCTTTCTCGAATTGTCCTTGGTCGAACCGAGATCTCGAGTCTCTTGAAGCCGAGACTTAGTCATAAGAGATTTAATCTCTTCCTTGAGTCTCGCCACTAGATCCACCGACTCGCAGAGACCTCGACAATCGAAGAAAGTCTTTGATTTTCAGCCTTTACCTGTTCAAGTTCCTCGAATCATTCTGCCACTGAACTCTCTGCTCACCTGAATTTGCTCCTCTAGTAGTTCATCATACGCTTGCACAACGTCCGGAGGATCATCTCGTGACATGCAACATGTGTCGTGTGTGCTATGTGAAGAAGAGGTTGTTTTAGGTTTAGAGTTTACCTCGCTCTCTTCTCCCCGCCATCAAGCGTGTTCGGCCGACTCTTCAGACTTGTATTTGTTTCCTCAATGCGCGACGAATGCGGCTTCGTCTTCGTAGGAATACATGAAAGTATCCTCTTCAATTGAAGTTGTCTGGATATCTCTCCGGCTATGTAGCCTCGCCTTCGTTTGGCGAATTTTTCTCTTCTCCGTTCGCCGTTCTGCTCTTTGAGCAGCTGAGAGTTCGGGACAGTCGTACTGATAATGTCCCTCCTTTTTGCACTTATAGCATGTAGAGACTTTGCTGCTGCTACTTTTTTCCGACTGAGTCCTTTGAAGGACTAGCAGCCCCTTCATGCTCTGTTTTCCCGCATTCAGTGTGTAGAATTAGATTCTTCCCTTTTTTGATAATTTTTCTTACCCGAGGGTGAATCTCTCGTGATACTTCTTTAGCTTCCCGACTCTCTCCTTTTCTCTTTGGTATTTGAGAGCCATCATTGGCGACGCGCAGCCAGATATTTCGTATGACTTTGTTTCACTGCTACGCTTGCTCGATGAAGTATTTTTGTTTCCGCTTTTCGATGCTTGCCTTGAAGGCATGATCAATGTGGGTGTCACTGAGCACCGGAGCATCTCTCGGGGTAGGATATGCTCAAATTCCTCCGTTTTTAGTTCTCAAAAGATAACATCGAGTTAGGAGAATTTAGATCGAACGCCTTAGATAAGTAGCAAACGGAAGCCACTTCGCCGAGGTAACGCTCTTAAGATCTTGGTGTTCATATCTTTATTGGTGAACATCCTCCCCGTACCCATTGATGACGCTGACTTGGTTTGTGAATCTAACACCGAGCTCGTCAATCGTCTCATTTGCTCCATATCGAACTTCCGAAGCTCTAGTTCGAGCTTGTTCTCCTTAATCCGAGGGGTTCCCCGCTCAAGATGCCCGAGCATCCCATAGCTCTTTGGTCGTTTTACAATCTTGCACTCGCCGAGGTGTGAGTCACCGAGCGTAGTCGGTATAGCGTTTCGTGCCACTCGGCCTAGGATTGTGCAGCTTTTTCTCTTCGTGTGGAAGGCAGCATTTGTCTTTGGGAATCTTTGCACCTGCCTCGTGCTCCTACGCCTTCTCCATTAGCAAATACGACCTCGTCGATCATGGGGATTACGGGTCCTGCTTTCAAGAACATCCGCCATGCCGGCGTGGAGTGACGTAAGATGTGCCTCCATACGCATGCGCCAAACCGTATAATTTTCAACGGAGAACATCGGCACCATCCGAATACCCCGACATATCGACATGTTGCAACGAGTATAGGGATGAGATGAAGAGATGCTTGTGCAGAGAAAATGTTTTCTGGATCGGCCCGAGAGGACCCGCATTACGTAACCGGCGATCGCTGAACACCGTGCGCCCGATACCAATTGTTGGTCCGGAGACGAAAAGTCGTGTAGAGGGGGGTGAATACACCCGAGCTCGTTTCTTTTTCTCGGGAAGGTCAGCGAAGCCGATGTTTGCAACCGATGAACAAAGGCCAAATAAGCCTTCGATCACCTGGGGTCAAAGTGAGTCGGCTCGAAGCTCTTCTACCGACCGATGTCAGTATACGAAAACTCACGTGAGACCGTAGTGCGGATAAGTGTTAGGCCCGGAGTCGCCTCTTTTGAAAACGTGTTTTCGCAATGTAAAGTCTTTTGGCCGTGCGCTTTTTAAGATACGTTTTATGCAAGCCGATGATTTAAAATCTAGTTAAATGCAATGCGATAAAAACAAGAATAACACAAGCAATTTTTAACGTGGTTCGGATAATGGATCCTACGTCCACGGTCCCCAACTCAAGCAGAGAAACTTGTTGATTAATCTCGAGCAAGTCTCAAGCAAGGAAACCGTACGCAGACGTATCCTTCTAAGTTATAGTCCTTAGCGACTTTTACAATCCAAACCTAAGTTTAGAAGGGAGGGAATATTCTCCAACTGAGAAGGAGTTCTTACAACAAGAACGATTCACTAAATGTGAACTCCTTCGAATCTAAGCTATGAATCTAGCAATGAGCTTAGTTTAGAGAAGAAAGGGATCAAAGAGCTCTAGAGAGATGAACTACAAGAAGTGTTCTATGAAAACTAGTTCGTCTCTCGGATAAGCTTGAAGGTTCTGGAGCGTTGTGAGCTTGAATGCTTTCCCTTGATTTCGCGTATATTCCTCCGTGTTTCGAAATCTTCAAATCCTTCTCTATTTATAGCCGCGAGTTGTGGCATATGTCCGTTGGAGACGACGATGCCACGTGTCACAAGCCTCCAAAGAAAACGGCCATAAATTCGAGCTAGTTGCAAACAGGCGCTTAATGCACTCGTTCATGAGAGTAGCTTTACCGTAGAGTAGGTAAGCATTGTCGGCCTCTCATTGGGTCGAGGTTTGTAGTTAGTGAGAGTGTCGGAGTTGACCGTTCAAACAACCTCGTATGTCTTCTCGCCGAACTATTCGAAAAGACTTCAGGTGCGGGGTCGCTTCCGCTCGGGTACGTGGATCGAATACGTCTCTGCCTTCTTCGACCGAGTCATCCCGACCGATGAGGTGAGCTTCGATAGTCGGTTGGTCGACCGCGAAGGTATTGTGCTTGCATAGGTTCTTCCGCCGATGACCATCACCGATAATGTCTTCTACCGAGATCGGGTAAGCCGATGCGCCGTCTCCACTGAAGTTTAGCATTCACTTCCCGACGAAGAACGCAAGCGATTACACCGATGACATGGGTTCTCGAAAAGTATCTTCGCAGTAAGATCGGTTCAACAACTACCCCGTACAGACTTAGACAAAAATAATAAACATAACATCAAGTCTAACCTATACATCGCCTAATCCTATCGACACACTAATCTACCGATATCGCCTGGTTTTGGGATCTTCAATTCCATAGTACTACTATGATTTCCCCCAATTTCTTTTTAACCCTAGAACAGTCGAGTATCAATCTACCGACTCATATCCAACACTTAGCTTCTATAAAAGGAGAGAGGGGGATCAAAACCCTACCACTTGACACTATTCAAATCTTTTCTCTCTCTATAACCGTCGCTCCCCTCCTACTCTCTCTCTACAATATTTCTTCAACTTCAAGCTACCGTCTTCCCCGCCCAAGCAAGACGCTCTCCAACCATGCCTCCAAAGAAGAAGTCCGAACCGCGCGCCGTCGCCCGATGGTTCACCGCCGTCCAATCGAACCCGGAGACTCAAGCAACGCCGTAATGCAGCCCGCTGCTAGACGAGGTGTCGCTCCCCTTCAACAAGTTATGTTCGCGAAACATGAACCGAAGCCGCCGTCGACTTTGTCTACGTGGAACCGAACTCAACGCCGGAAGATCAAGGCCCCGAATCACACTTTGCCATGGAGTCATCTTCCCGCCAAAACCGCCTGAGATGGTTACATAGTAACGTGGGAGTTCAAAGTCGAGAACTAACCGTTCAACCGTCGTGGGAACCGACACCCGAGCCGACGCCCGAGCCGACTCCACCACCGTCTCCATCGCATCGTTCTAGGGTATAGAAGCCGAGAGCTCCGCGTGTTGACGAAGCTTCTTCATCCAATCCTCCGCCTTGATCACCCCAAGATCTTTACGAGTGGTTGTCTTTCCTCGAATTTCAACATCTAGCACCACCACTCAACTATTATGAGGGTGTCAATTGGAGCGAAAGCTTACGTGCGAAATTGTCGAGCCAAGAGGAGGGGAGATTCGGCATGTGTCCGATGATCACGAGACAACCACGAAGGGGATTTCAACTTGAGTGGCTTATCTCTAGTTGATTCGAATCGTCTTCGGCCTTTCCAAGAGCGTGAGGAGTATGGAAACCGCATGATAATACATCTTGATACTCCTAAGCCGTTCATTCCCTCTCTCAATTCGGAATTGAATACTTTACTATGCGTTTACAAGCGAGGGCAAGGATTGCCGAAGTGACGCCTCCTCGATCGCACTTTTCTTCGCGCGTGTGTATTATCGATTCCTTCTTAGCTTATTTTCGTAATATAGGTTGGTTGTGGTAGATTGAGTCGCATCATTATCCATGTTATAAAGAAGTTGCTAGTGAGTTCTTTAATAATTTCCATTTTGAGGGCTTAACAAAGATTTGGTAACACCTAGCACCGGGGTTTAGGTTGTTTTGGGGGTGCTTATCATTTTTGGTAGCCGAGTGGAATGCTAGGCTGGGGATATGTTCGCTTGATGATTTTGATCTTGGTCACTTTGAGATTGGTTTTCATGATTTGCCGAACAACGACCCAACTTACATAGGTTCACGGGCCGCGTGGAGGCTTCTCGCCCCAAGCGACTCCGGACGAGTTTGCTACGTCGGGTTCCTATGTGAGTTTTATATAAGATCCCGCCCTTCGCATGTGCCACCAATACTTAGACCATAACCTAACCGGAAAAAGTACTTCTTTTGATAAGGTGATCGCAAATGAATTGTATTTTCTATGGTGCATGACTACTAGGCATCGTCTTAACCTAGGTTGGTGGATTGCTAAAAACATGTTCACGATCGCTAGTCATACCGTGCATCACATGACATTATGTCATATTCTTGCCACTTTTATTGAAGTGCAACTTTGTTATTTATGATGCTCGATATTTGTCTAGGGTGGACCCTCCACCTTTGTTTGATTTCAACATGTTGTGCCATACTCGCCTGTATGAACCGCCTAACCGAGAGATCCAGCTTTTATCCACCGGACCTCGTGTCTTGAGTGCCTTTATTTCTCGGCAGTGTGAATATCGTGCGCAGTCTGCGGACTGACCTGGATTCCCTTGGCCACGAGTAGATCGTCTTCGCCGCAAAGTTATGAGTGCACTACCTCGCCTACCTGTGCGAGGCGACCGATGATCTTCCCCAATTTTTAGTTTTCATTTTTTTGTTTTTGTTTTATGTTTTGAGTATGTTCTTGTGTCTCTTTCTTGTTCTTACACTTGATAGGGATTACACTTGATAGGGTTCAAGTGTAAGGAGGGGGTGTTTATTTTATTTTGTCTTTCGCTTTAGTTTGTTCTTACACTTGATAGAGATCAAATGTAAAAAAAGGTGTTTTCGTTTTATTTTTGTCATGTCTTCTCTCTTTGTTTTGTTTTTTTTTTCTTGCTCGAGGGCGGGCAAATTTTAAGTGTAAGGAAGGGGGGTATTTTAGGTCGAAGCATGCCAAATTTTTTTATTTTTTAAGTGTCGTTTTCTATGCTCAAGCTTCTCTTATTTGTGCTTTTGTGTTTCAATATGCTTGCTTGTAGACTTTGTGAAAAGTAGATCTAGACATGTATATGCATGTAATTTGGGATGAGGAAAAATAAACTTTGTTGGATCGAAATTTTATAACCACTCACTTAAATTGATTTGAGCCTTAAAGTAGGACACTTCCTACTAATTCTTTTGAGATGTTTATCCACAAAATCACAATATGTTTGAGTCACTTGTGATAAATGATAGGAGGCACTAGGGATGCTTAGCCACACGGCCGCGACAAAATATTTCCCGACCCTACGTTATCCCTTAGTGAACCAATTTGAGCCTTGACCGTTTCTTTGATTTGATTTAGTAAAATTTTAGCGAAAACCTTTTAAACTTTCTCTTGGCCCATGTTAATGCTTTTTTTACAAACTCTTTTGTGCATGATAGATATAATTTGAGGAGTATCACATATGTTTCCTCGCCTCGCCCGGCTTAGACGTGTTGAGAAAAAACAAGATAGGATAAAATGTTTCGAGTGTAAAAACCGCTCTATATAGCGTAATTCGAAGTGTGTTGTCCGTACGATTGCGATAGTTTGTGACTGTTTGTTCAAAAGAAGAAAATATATGCCATGGAAAAGAAAAAAAAAAAGGAGAAAAAAAGGAGAGAAAACATGACAATATGAAAGAGTATGGGTGCATAGTATTGAAGTTGTAGCATTGCAGATGGATTTTCTTAAGTGGTGGGAGTTTGATGTTCTATATTGACCGCAAAGGTGAGAGAGTTTAACATGCATAACATTGAATCCGAATTTTGATAGAGCTTAGTCCCACTAGGACCCTTACCAACATCAATTTGTCTAAGTCCTAAACCCCAGTTATGCCCAAATGAGAAAGACCTCCTTGATATTGCTATTGTGACGATCTCTTATCGTGATTGAGTGGATTGTTTTCCTTCCGAGTGGCTTGAACCGACCTAGACTAGTTGAGAGTTGAGCGAATCTTGAGGAGATCTACATTGTTTAGATTTCGACCAAGTTGATATATGTGTGCCTAGTTTTCAAATTTGCATTGTCCGCTTGCTTGATGATATCATGATTGCATGGTTTGACATTGTTTGGCTAGTTAATTGGTGTGGAAATTTTCGAATTGGATTGGTATGGCTTCTTGTCTTCGTTTGTTAGTCCGTTGTTCTTTTCTTTCTTTCGTCCTTATCGAGTCTTGTTCTTGTTTGAGTCTTCAGTGTCTCTTACTTTGAGCTTCGAGTCTCGGGGAGGACCGAAATAATTAGGTACTTATCTTTTGTTCTTCTTATACTCAAGGGCGAGTATAGTTCAAGTGTAAGGAGATTTGATGAGTCGATTTTGTACCTTATTATTTCGTCCGAAATGTCTCTTAACCGTGCGGTGTGAGACACTTTTGTTGGCAAGTTATGCAGTATTAAGGCCGATTTGACATGTGATATGGAAATGATGTGGCAACGTATTTTACGATTGGAATGGCGTGATTATGATCGAAATTAGCCAGAAAAAGGAAGGAAGGAAGAAAGTTGGATATATAAGGAACGATAAGATATTTATTGATATTTATCTTATCCGAAGAATCATTTCCTTATCCGAAAAGAAACCTTAGATGTCATCTTGATAAAAGGAGCAGCCGTATAAAAGGGGTGAAGGAGGCATGAAAGAGGGAGAGCATGCACACACGTATCATTTTCCTTCCTAACTTCAAAACCCTACCGCCGCTCGAAATCATTCCACCGCCGTCGCCGCCTTACTTCCGAGTTCTACCGCCGAGAAGAAGCTGATCAACATCCTTTTCCATTTCCCTTTTTCATGCATTCGAGAGTAGAGAGAAAGAAACAAACATCGTTATTTCGCTTTATGATGTCGGATTTCCAGATTTATTAATTGAAAGGGTTTCGGGTTAATTCCAATTAGTTAATCTAGCTAGTAATTTAGGGTTGATCACCCCAAAGTTGCGTAGTCTCGTAGCTAACTTAGTACTTCCATCAGTTTCTCGTGGAATAAGCTAGGTAAGTAGCGGAATTATTGATTGCCCAACAACGTAGGTTGTAGCTAGATTAGGAAGTAATTGGATTAAACCGGTAGGAGACTATTATACGCCTAACATACGAGTAGGCTCCTATACTAGCTCCCTTAGTTCGATAAAGCCGTATAGTTATTAAATCTATTGATTGCCCAACAACGTAGGTTGGAGCTTGATTAGGGAAGTAGTCGTTTCGATGTCCAATATGGCGCTACCGATCAAGTAAGTGGGAGTGAGGATCATGCGCTTTAAGTTACCATAGTCTATAACTAGTTGACTCGTGAGATTAATTAACTTTATATGCCGATAATTGAAATTTGTGTGTGTTGAATATTCTCGCTGGACCCGTCTTTCAACCGGCCGTTAATATGCTTTTTTTTTTCGCCACGCTTTTTAAAAATTTCTTAGCTTAGTAAAAATTCCAAAACATGCGTGGTTGCTAACCAAATCCTAGATAAGTAGGGAAAATAATTTGTTTAGTTCTTCGTTCCCTATGTTCGATACCCCGTAGACTATACCGATTTAATTTTCGAATTTGAGGATTATTTGGTGCAATACAACGATCACTAAACCGGCGCCGGTGCTGGGAGCGGTGTTATCTAGTTTTATTTATTTTTCTACTAATTATACTTTTAAGTGTTGCATAAGCAGGTCTTCCAACCCTAATCTGATATTTGATTCCGAGATCGAGAAAACAAAGAAAGAGGAATAGGAAGAAGGCAAAGCCGCAAAAGCAAATGCATTCTCGCTCGGGCAAGAAACGCCTTAACCGCCCAACCAGAGACAAAATGCATACATCGTTGATCGAACAGGGAATCGTAACCGAGACTCAAGAGGCGTAACACTCCTATAAACAACTCAAAATCGAGAAGGAAGAGATGGAAGAGGGCGATAATCAACCACTACCTTTGAGAATGAATGCCGAAACACTTGACACGGGAGCGGACCCACCCGATCCAATCCAAATCACAACTATTGAATAAATAGATGTCGGGTTGAATATGGTCACCGCAATGCCCAAATTCTATGGGGAGGACGAACGAGAACCCAAATTCCTTTTTGGCGTCGTTCAACCAAGTCCGTAACTTGTACAAGCGAGTAGGCAATCTTGATTCATTCAAGCTCAAGGCGTTTTCCATTCACACTTCAAGACGGAAGCACAAGCATGGTTCTCGAAGTTTTAAGCCAAACACGATCACGACGCGTGGGCTCAAATGCGTATATTTTTCTTGAAAAAGTACTTCTCTTATTCAAAGACGAACGCACTTAAGAAGCGCATTTTCTGGATTGCTCAAGAAATGGGTACGAAACCTTCAGCACATGTTGGGAGAGACTTGGACGACTTGTCGATAGTTGTCCTAACCATGGCTACTCGGATGTGGAGCTTTTTACAAATCTTTTAGCAAGGGATGACCGACAAAGCAAAAGCCATGGTCGATATCGGGTCTCAAAGGGAATTTCCGTACAAGTCTCTACGAAGATGCAAGAAACATAATCAAGGGCTTGCGATATCTTCCTCGAAATACAAGGGGCCAAGAACAACAAGGAAAGTCACAACTGGTATCATTCCGACTACATGGACGAGATCGATACTAAGGTGGAGGGAAAATTCACCTATTGTAAGACAAGCTAGACCTACTACTCAAACAAAACGCTTCGCTTCTAGTCGATTGATTTGTCGATCATGCATGCGGAGCATAGGGTGAGAAAGGACATACGTTGTTGCAAGTGTCCGGGTGAAGGAGTTAATGCGGCCGGGAATTGGAGCGACAACAAGCGGCTTCAACAAAACTATCAACAATTTCAACCGAGGAATCCACCTCAACCACAATTTCTGCAATCATACCAAAGAACAACAGAGCTATCAGCAACCATACCAACCTTAATCAGCATAGCTATCGCCAGACATATAAGCCTCTCCGTATCAAAGGTAGTTTCAAGACAGAGTGCTCCGTCTGCCCAATCGAGCAACAGAGCCCTTTAGAAAAACTTTTGGCGTAAATAGTTTCTTTGCAAAAGGACACCATTGCTTTTCAACAACAAATGCAGTAAGGAGACGACCCAAACTCAAACAGGGATGAATCAAACGAAGAAAGATCAAGCAAGCTAATATGGACCAAGTTGGCCAAACAGATGAGTAAGTTGAATTCTACCATGCAGGAAATGAAAAATTCTCAAGGAAAACTCTCATCTCGGACTCAAAGAAAATCCAAATGCCCATAATTGTAATCACATTACGCTTGTGTAGAGGAAAAGAAACCGTCCTGGCCCGACTGTACATGCGAGATACCTTGAAAAGTCGGGAGAGACAGAGAAGGTCAGGAGTGAGCACTTATACCATCAAAAGGCTTAAGAAAGTAGAATATTGAAGATCCGAACAAGAACGAGATGAGGAGAGGATGTTCTAACGGGCCGGCCAGTCTCAAAATCTAATTCCTCCATCATTTCCCGAAGCTTTGAATGGAAGAAGACGCCGAACAAGGAGTACACTGATTATCTCAAATTGTTCAAAAGTTGGAGATTAATATTCCTTTCCTTGAGGTCAGTTAAAATTCTAAAAGTTCGGGAAGTTTGTGAAGGACTTTATGAGTGGAAAGTCCCGAAGTCCAGAAAAATTGTCATGGACCACTCCATCCCCAGCAATCATTCGAGGATGCAACCCGCTGAGTGTGTTGACCCGGTGCATGTTTACACTACCATGTTTAATGGGAAATGTAATGATTAAGCAAGCTATGTGTGATCTAGGTGCATACATTAATGTTATGACATTGTCTATTTATAATCCATTAACAAGAGTTGAATTAGTATCCACTAAGGTGATAATTCAATTACCGGATAGGTCAAGCATTGCCTCGGGTAGGTTTACTTGAAAACATTTTGGTCGAATTAACAATTTTGTCTATCCAAACAGATTTCTATGTAATGTGACACTAATGATAGGCAAGTTGAGGGGCTTACCCAAGTGTTTTATTGTGTAGACCGTTCTTAAAACGCGTGAAGGCCTTAAATAATGTAGATGAGGGATCTATAAGTGTTGCATATCATAATGAAATCTATGTTCATCATATTTCAAGCACTTAAGAGGCCCTTTGATCATGAAAATGAAGATGTTTTATCTATTGACTCCATTGAAATATTTGTCCAAGAATATCTTGGGACGTATGTGATGCAGGATAAGATGGAGGTTACCTTAACTCAAGGACCGACCGAATCGATCTCGAATGTATGAGAGAAGACGATATCGAGAGAGCATCTCGGCCTTATACGCAACCCCGCAGTTGGCGACCGTCGGCAGGTCTGTCTCAACTACCTGGCAAGACGCTTCGAAAAGCCGTTGTCGCTAATCATCAAGGCATCGAAGTTGGAACTTAAATAGCTTCCAACACATCTAAAATATGCCTATCTCGGATATAATGAGAAGTTGCCCATCATCATCAACAAAGAACTTGATGAAAATTTTGAAGAAGCATAAGAAGGCCATCGGATGGACTTTAGCCGACATCACTAGGCATAGGTCCTACATTTTCCAAAGACTCTATTCTCATGGAGCCGGATAGCAAGCCTTTTCGAGACCATCAAAGAAAACTTTATACGAACATGAGGGAGATCGTGCTTAAAGAGGTATTGAAGCTCTTGACCATGAGAATTATCTATCCCATATCGCTAGTAAATCGGAGTGAGCCACGTTCACGCCGTGTCAAGAAGTTCTGGATTCCAAGTGGTCGAGAACGAGAAGAACGAATTGGTTCTGGTACATTTAGTGACGGGATGGCATACGTGGCATCGACTATAGGAAGCTCAACTCGCCACACGTAAGGATCACTTTCCACTTCCCTTTTATCGATCAAATTGCTCGAGAGACTCTATGGCAATTTTATTTTAACTTCTTTTGATAGGATATAGCGTTATTTCCGCATCCATGTGCCAAGATGAGGATCAAGACAAGATGATGTTTACATGCCCTTATGGAACGCTTCGCCTACCGCCAAATGTCGTTCGGATTATGTAATCACTGGGAACTTTTCAAAGGTGTATGATGAGCATATTCTCAGACCTTATCGAGAATTGCATGGAGGTCTTCATGGAAGACTTCACTTTGTTACGATGATTCTTACACTTCATGCTTGAAGAATTTGGACAAAGTACTAGCTCGATGCGTAGAGAAGAACTTGTATTGAACTACGATAAATGCCATTTCATGGGCGACGAAGGGATTGTGCTCTAGTCATGTAGTCTCAAAGAGAGGAATCGAAGTCAACAAGGCTAAACCGGAGTCCATCGCTAGGGGTTACCATATCCGAATACTCCAAAGGGAGTTCGCAATTTCTTAGGTCACGGTGGTTCTATCGGCGCTTCATAAAGGATTTCCTCGCCAAGACCACTCAACCGCTAACAAAGTTATTTCAACAAGATGTTGAGTTTGATTTTGATGCGTAAGTGTAAGGAGGCATTTACCCTCCTTAAAGACAAGCTTACAACATTCGTGATGCACCTCCGGATTGGAACAAGCCGTTCGAGATTATTTACGATGCTTCCGACCGTGCATCGAGCCGTACAAGCGTAAATTGAAAGGAGAGCCATGTGATTTATTAGCGTCAAAAACATTAAACCTCAACTCAATGCAATTATTCCACCACGTAGAAGGAAGCCGTTAGCTATCGCTTTGCCTTCGACAAATATCGCTTCTTTATTTGCTCGGCTCAAGATCATTGTGTATATCGATCATGCCGCAGTCAAAGCACCTCCTTGCCAAGAAAGAATCAAAGCGAAGACTTATTCGATGGATTCTACTCTTACAAGAATTCGATTGGGGAGGTGAAGGACAAGAAGGAGTCGAAAACCCGTAGGCGGACCACTTAAGCCGATTAAATCAAAAAAGAAGATGGAGAGCCAATTAAGGAGACTTTTCCGAAGAGCATTTATTTGATGTCCGTAAACCGTCTCCACCTTGCTAGCTTTTGCCCGCACAATGTTTATATGTTAGAGTCCAAGAAGTGTCTCGGTTGCTTGACCAAGAACAATTCTATACTAGAATGGTTGAAAGCCTAGGTATGATTTCTAAATTGCGCTGGGTTTGATAATATTGTGAATTACTTGACCTCTAAGCACTTTCCACCCGAGTTCACTCATGCCCAACAAGCTAAATTGAAGAGCGAGTGTGGCAGCACTTTTGGGACTCTCCACCCTCTTTGGAAAATGGGAGTCGATCATGTTGATCCCAGAAGATGCATTCGGAAGAAGAGCAAGGCGACATTCTATTCCCTAATGTCACTCATCCGCTTTATGTAGGACACTTTTGGACCAAAACGAACCATAAGGAAAGTGTTGGGATGCGGGATTCTTTGGCCGAGCCTTCACCTCGACGCCTACAAATATTGTAAGTCGTAGTCACGTTGCAGCAAATGATCGGGAATATATCTATGAGGATGAAAAAGCCCAAAGCTTGCTGAGATTTTGTGAGATATTTGATGTATGGGGTATAGACTTCATGGTATGTTTCCTAATTCGAAAGGGGGTAACGTGTATATTTACTGATGTTGATTATGTTTCCTAAATGGGTTGAGGCAAAAGCTACAAAATTGAAATCTTCAACTAACTTCTTTGTAGATCGGCGTACCTAAGCGCCTTCATAAGTGATCAGGGAACCCAATTTTTTCAACCGCACTATAGAGTCGCTGTTAGAAGAATAATGGAGTAGCCCATCGAGGTTTCTCTAACGCTTACCACACAGATGAATGGGCAAGGCTGAAGTGTCAAACCGAGAGAGTGAGTCTATTTGGAGAAAACAGTCCCAATCCGTCACGGAAAGATTAGAGTTTGAGGTTGGATGACGCTTATAAGGTACTCAGGGAAAACCTTTAAAACTCCCCCCTCGGAATGTCAACGCATAGAATTAATTCTTTGTAAAATTAAGTCCACTCTGCATGTGTAGTTAGAACACAAAGCTTGTGGGCGAGTATAGAAAATAAATTCTTGGATGGACCAAGGAGTGCTTCAAGGAGAGGGGCCATTCGGCTTTAAGAGCTTGAAGAATCCGGTTGGAATCCTATGATGCGGTAGATACAAAGATCGCACCAAGTGGTGTGCAATGAGTAAAGCCATCCGTTTGAAGACTTCTTGAAGTGGGCCAACTTAGGATTGATGTATTAATCTCCACGTTCATCATGCCCACGGGGAAGCTACGCTTCAAGATGGATAGGTCCGCCGAGTGCGTTGCGTGCGGCCAGGCGGAGTAAGGGCGACATAAAACTTGACTACGGCAGAATCTGTTCACTGCGTCAGCGGTCAGTGCTTTAAAAATTTATCATGTTGTTGCAATGATGGATGATGTGGGCCCACAAAAGCTTGTCCGTTTCCTCTACGTTTGACTTTTGAAGAGGGAGGTGCGGCGGACTCTAAAGAGAGGCGCTTAGGGAGGCAACCCGTGCTTAAGCGTGCAAACGAGACATTTTTGTCGTGGCAAGTTATGCGAGGGAATTAAGGCTGATTTGACATGTGATGTGGAAATGATGTGGCAACGCGCTTTCACAAGGGAATGGTGATTATGATGAAATTGGTCGGGAAAAGGAAGGAAGGGAAGGAAGTTGATATATAATAAGGATGGATAAGATATTTACCTTATCGGATGAATCCTTTTTCCCTTGTCCGAAAAGAAACCCTAGATGACATCTTGATCAAAGGAGCATCTCATAAAAGGGGGTGAAGGGAGCATGAAAGAGGGAGAGCTCGCACAGTATGCATTTCCTCCTAACTTCAAAACCTACCAATAGCTCGAAATCATTCCACACAGCCGTCGCGCCGTTACTTGCGAAGTTTCTCTGCCCGAGAAGAAGTTTCCGATCAACATCCTTTCATTTCCTTTGTCATATTTGGGAGAGAGGAAGAAGCAAACACCGTTTTGGGGTTTTTATGATGTCGATTCGATTGTATTATTTTAGTTTAAGTAGCTTTACGCTTTTCGTTGTTAGGAGAGATCAAAGAATTAAGTTTCATCGGTACTCGCTTCTTATTCTGTTATCATTTTAAACTTCAGGTTCGTTATTTCATTTTAAGTTCGATGATTCCGTGTTTACTATTCTTTTTTATTCTCCAATTTTCGTGCTATTTAGAATTCAGGGTTACAAATGATTATTATTACATTCGCAAGTGTCTTTCTGCTTGCAGTATGGATGTTTTTTACTAGTAGCTAAAATTTTAGTGGTTCGACTTAATGTGAAATACACATGTGAACAAGACATGAGGCTTAGGTGTTCATAATTAATTGAAAGGGTTTCAGTTAATTACGAATTAATTAATACGACTAGTAATTTTGAAACTGATCACCTAAGTTGCGTGATGCATTAGCTAACTTAGTACTTCCATCATTTACCGTGGAATAAGGCTAGGTTTGTAGCGAAATTATTCGTAGAGTAATTGGATTAAACCGGTAAGGAGGCCCAGTAGATGCTTGTGGCTTGTCTGAGTAGGCTCCTATATAATCCCCTTAGTTCGATAAAAATTTTGTTTAGTTATTAAATCTATTGATGATTGTCAACATGTGACTCTTGATTAAGTAAGTGGGAGTGAGAGTTATGCTGCATTTTAAATTCAGGTAAGTGCATAACTAGTTGACTCGTGAGATTAATTAACTTTATGTGCCGATGATTGGAATTTGTATGTGTTGAATATTACGGTGGACTGTCTTTCTTGCCGGTTAATCCGGTTTTTTTCGGTTATAGTTTTTAAAATTTCTAGCTTAGTAAAAATTCCAAAACTTGTGGTTGCTAACAAACCTACTAGATAAGTAGGAAAATAATTTGTACGAGTCATAGTTACTGTGTTCGTCTGCTTGTAAACTATCCTTTTGATTTAATTCTCGAAATTGCAGGATCATTTGATCTGCAATCTGGCCCGATCACCAACTCTGCGCCTCCAGTAGCTTGAGCTCTCCCATGAGGAGAAGACTCTTTTAATACAAGTACTTTCTACCACTTTTTGTTTATATTATGTTCAAGCTTTATTTCATGCGTTTATTTATCTCCTACCTTCTTTATTACTTTGTTAGTTGTTTAAATATGAGTTTGACCTTGGTATGTTATTTTTCATTTGAAGTTGTGTTTGAAGTTCTTTGTTAGAATCGAATATCATACTTTAAAGCACTTTCGTTCATTTTCCTTTAGATCTACATTCTTGTTCTCTCGTACTTGTTATTCCCTCTTAAGTTATTTGTTAATGTTCACTTCATACCATACTTGGGTTAAATGCGTTTATTATTTGTCTGTTTAATCTAGATGCGTATGTTTCTTTCAACATACTTATTTAGATTTCACCTTTAGTATAGTAGCTAATCTCCCGAGCTTGGCTAAGGTAATGAGTACCATCCCCGAGCCACAGTGAGATGTGAGCGTGTTGAATAATTGGTTAGGAGTAAGGCTTCAATCGAAATATGTGTAGGATAGTGGTGAACTTAGATCGATCGGTCTAGGTGGTAGTTTCTCTCTGTGACGTGGGTGGCTTGGTTTTACTTTGAATGCTCAGCATATTCGGTGAAAGTCTTGACCCAGTTCCTTGCTTTTAATGCGCGCGTGCTAACTGACCATTTCTTAGCAAGGTAGGTTATGCGCTTTAGGTGGTTTGTTTGATATAACATAGCGATCGCATTTG